>MJUU01055303.1:90993-152420 GCA_002080025.1 Modiolus philippinarum | reverse complement strand
TTTTTTTGTTGCGAGTGTATACGCATTTGCCCTTCCGAATGACAGTTAGATTAGTTTGGTTCTTGGGGTTCTATGCAACAAATTTTAACAATAACAAACAAAATTGCGAAAATCTGTCAAAATTACATTCAAGTGGCAATTTCAATGACTGAATCTTTTATGTAAGGGTATGAAAATGTATACAGCAATAAAAACCCTGTCCTTGATAGACTGGAATTTTCTATGAATCATGTGCGTTTTTGTCACATGTACATTCACTCCATATCCTTTCATTTTTTCCTATTTATAATTATTTTGTTATAATAGTGTATATAATAGATCACCTGTTAAAAATTTTTTGAGAAGATTTTTAAATGAATTCGTAAAATCGGTATATCGGTATGCTGAAGGAAATAATTTCACGGGAAAAAAATCACGTGTCATGACTATTATTAGAGGTATAGTTCGCGAATCAAGCTTACAAAAAAAAACTGTACACGGATCATACGTTAACCCCTAAGTGTCACATGAGCAATATCAAAACATTATTAATGGAAATTTAGAAATGGATCATCACTATAATTCCTGGCATAAAATACATACCTATTAATACATGGCCTTTTCCAAATATATCATCCCGAGGCGTCATCCGAGTGCTTATGTGGGTCAAGGGATGATAACTGTGTGTATATGGAATAGGCCATGTTCTAATCTGTTTAATATAAACTTTCAATTAGGAGTTATCGTCATATCCGTGCTGATATGAAGGCGGAAACGATCACCTCGGATACCAGTAAAAAGGAATATTGGATTTCTAAACCTATTGAAATAAATATATTCCACATAAAAACAGACTATTTATGAAATTGAAGTGCGTTTATGAATTTTCCTTTATGACATTTCTTTAACTAAAACAAAAATACTTTCAACGATATCTTTGATCATTTTAAAAATCCTAGTAACGAAATATTTGACAAGAAATAAATAAAAAAAAATAAACAAATGAAATTAAAAAAAAGCAAAAACAACAAACTGTTAAACATAACTAACTGGTCCACCCATATTTTTGACATATTAGTATCTACATTTGTAGTCATACAGTTATATAACACCCACATTATTATTGTATAGCAATATAATATTTCCTTAGGCCAAGAAGCAACCAAAAGTTAGCGTTCAATTAATTTTCACCTCGTTGAATATATATTCCACTCGTAAGGTTGTGCAATATTAAATTCTACTATGGATAATATCCCTCAATATTCATACAATAACCCTGCAATAAAGTTGTTTTGTATAAAGTTGTTTTGTATATATTTCTCGCAGTCTTTATTTCTAAAAGAAAAAAATGTCAAGCATGTTTAATATATACCGAGAGAAAATGGATTTGATATTTGTATTGGTTTAGTTTTGTATTTGCTTATTTCATACTGGAAGATAAAATTCGTGAAAAATGTACCATATCATCATTTCCTTGAGTACGCTGGGTGTTATCGTTTGGCTCGCTACCCTCAGTTCATATGCCTCACTACTTTTTGAACGGAGCTCGCTACCCTCCAGTTTTTAGTTCAAGTAAACTTTCGTAATTTGTGGCGATATTTCAAAATACAATTTCATACAGAAGAAATATATTATTATTTATGCACTTTTAAATCAGATATTCCCTTAAACATAGCCTTTTAACAAATGTAAACTATATTTCCGTTACATATTCCATCTTCGTCTGCAGTGTTTTGATTTACCTGAGCTCTCTATCCTCCGTTCAAAAGCTCATCCCCCCATCTTCCATTGTACAGCTTCCTACGTGGTGATATTGTCACGTGGATATTGTGTCTGTTAAATTCAACGTTTGATGACAATGTGTTTTTTTTTAAATCTTACAGAAGAAACTGACGGTGGGGGCAGATTTATTGAATCGGTTCTAATTTGGCTTGCACAGTCATGAAACATGGCAAATAACTACCCCTACACCTCCGGGGGGGGGGGAGTCCTACACACGAAAGACAACTCACACATAGCATGAAAATAACCATATACCATCCCCGCACACGCCCCTCGTACTCATCAATCAGACTCTTTGGAGTGTTTCTTGTGACTTGCCACGGGGAAGGGGGGTGGGCACTTCCTATATAGAGGTATATACAGACGTGCCGCTGGAATGGGCCTGTTTTTGCAGTTGTCAACTATATCAATGGGTTGTAATTTTTGACATTATGTATATAAATGGGTCGTAAATTAACCCCAAATGGCCAGAGTCTCTACTGGTTGCTGTAATCAATTAAGTAATTATCATTATTTGATGTTTAAGAACATAACTGGTGTGAAATTAATTGTTTTCTGACTCCAATTACACATTTTTACTATACAGTTGGGTTGCTTATCTTTGAAATTTACTATATGAATGGGTCAATATTTTGTTTGGGGAACTATATTCAAAATGCCAGCGGCAGGCCTGTACCCAATTCCACCTGAAGTGCCCCCCCCCGTGTGACTTGCATGACAAAAGCTTCAAATATTTCGACATCTAAAAATAATGTTTTGTATCACCTTTATATGATTTCTAATCACAGGCACTTGTTTCATAAAAAAATTCCAGTCCCTCCCTCTCTTCTTCTACGTAGAAGAGAGGGAGGGACTGGAATTTTTTTTTATGAAACAAGTGCCTGTGTTTCTAATGCTAATAACCTCTTAATTTTTTGATGACCAATATTGAGACTGAGTATTGAGATAATGCAGTATTTTTAAATCCGATTATTTCTAATCTAAAAATAGGTGGGAAATTACCCCTATTATTTTAACTGTGGGAAAATCCATGGCCTACACATTCATTGTTTAAGTCAAGATGCGGAAGAGGAAAATAGTCATGATGCATGGTGGATACCTTGTGACGTGGCATTTCTTTTCTTAAAAACAACGGCAGTAGAATACCGAAGGAACATACGAAAATCGAAGTCCAAAGACATGGCAAAAACGGTAACAGATAAAAACAAAGACAAAACAAGGACGTGAGACAGCTACAATGCACGGAAATAAAAAGATAACATTAAGAAGTAAGGCACTCATAGTGTGAACTCCCATGAAAACCGGGAATGACATCAGGTGCTCCGGAAGGGTAAGCATGTCCTGCCCCGCTAGCGACACCCGTCACACTATCAGTGAGGCATATAGTGTTTTGAAATGTCTGTTTGGTAGCGGATTGGTAAATGTCATTTTCTAACCCTTAGACAATAAACCAATGAAATCCATGACACATTTTACTTCTCTAACCCTCAAACCGTACCATGGTGAAATTTTGAAATCTCTATAGTATGAATCAATCACAAGGACAAATCGGTAGCACTAACATCATTGACGTGTGAACTCCCACAAAAACCGGGAGTGACATCAGGTGCTCCGGATGGGTAAGCATGTTCTGCTCCGCTAGCGGCACCCGTCACACTATCAGTGAGTAAATCCAGGGTTGAGTCAAATCCGATTATGTCAAATCCGTGAAGACGTGAAATCTAGCTGAAAATGTCCGTTTTCATTTGGGACACAGACACGTCATATCTGTCAATGATGTCATATGGTGACGGCCATAGAATTTCTGAAGGGATGAAAGTAACAAAGGCTGAATAAATCCCCGACTAAGCAGCTTTTGGGACAGTGTTTTTGCTCTTAACTAAAAAGTAACTGTAGAAACTTAATGATTAAATCCTGGTCTTTTTCTTAAGGGGTCTCTCGAGAGCACATGAGAAAGGAAGCCTGTTAACACAGATGCTACAGGCCCCGATTATGTAAGCTCTCTGACCCCTCATTCTTTCACTTATCTCTCTTTCTTTCTTTCATCAGTGCATAGTGCATATTATTTTACAATTGCACCCACGACTCCTTATTTGGCTGTTAGCACAACTTTTACTGATCAAATTTTCACGATTCTAGAACAGATCTAAATTTTAAATTTAAGGGAGCAACCATTATTTTCTTAGGGAAGGGGGATTTCTGCCCTGGCTTGGTATTTTTGTTCCAAGCATTGCCTGGATTTCTTTTTAATTACATATATCCTGCATTTTTTCATCTGATGTATCCTTTTTTTGTCCCCCATAAGAATGGCCATCTCCTGGATTTTTTTTTGTCATAGGGTACCTTTCTGCCTTCTTTATTCAAATTTGACCATAGCCCACCCATTCGAAAATGGTTGCTCCCTTAATAGACAAAGTCAATACCTGTGTACAGTCAATAGTTTTTTTCAACAACTAATTAATGTCCTTTCATTGCAGATAAGAAAAAAAAAATCAACTCTTGCCATCTCTCCTAAGTCAAACCATTTTCCTTTACATTCAGCATTTAAATGTTTTTTTAGAAAAAAAAATATATACAGGTTTATATAGACACCCTCCAATCATCCCCATTATCCCTCAAAATAATCACATTAATAGTGTGTTGCAGATAAATTAATTGCACACATATTTATAAATATGACTAAATATTTTTGCAACAAGCGTCCTTTGTTACGAATATTGAACATTATCTAAACGTGAATCATCGGGCTGTGGTCGGGGCTTTTGACGAATGGCTGATTATAAACCATTCCTTGAAGACAGTTTTTAAACTCGTTTGACCCACATCTACCCAGACAAATTAGGCCAAATGTCAAGTAGACTGGAAAAAGAAGAGATGCTTTGTTTACCACAAGGTGGTTTTTAGGGAACGGTCGTTTTTGTGATAGTGATTTTTTATGTATCTCTACGGAATCAGCCATACCTATAAAACAAAGTGGAAAAATAGTTTTGATTGATTAATTGATTAGTTGTAGAGTTCAACGTCCAGTGATCAATATTTTAGCTATATGAGGACGAGAACATGTTAACCAATTAAAGAATATAAGTAAATGAAGCAAGAAATAAAGGCGGAAGGGACAACCGGGACAAGAAGTTTTGATTGCCCCTGGAAAAGGAAATAAATGGGTAGGGGCAGGAAATTCAACTTTCTATTCGACCCCAGTAATTAAGAAAAAATGTAGAAGCAGGGCCTTTCTTCATTATAGCGTGGCGTTATTCTACATAGTTTGTTTACAATCTTTCCGTATAATGACCCGATTTCCCCGCATAGTCAGGACAGTCCCCTGTCCACCACCTGGGGACGTGCCCGACAGCTCTGTAGCCGGAGCCCATTAAAACCGATTCAGGATTTAGATCGGCGAGAAAATGATAACAAAATTCTGAATTAGAACTTTGTATTTTTTGTTTTTTGTATTGTAGAAATGTATAAATCGACAATTGTGACAGGAAAAAAAAAACAGAAATGCGTCGTAAGTAAAGTGCATGATCTTTAAAACTACAATAGGAAAATCTTTTTCATGTTAATAATTTAAGGATGTATTCTCCTGAGGGGTCAAAATTTTCCAGCGTCAAGTTTTTCCCGAAACCTATATTTTAATAATGTGAAGACCACGACAAAATCATTTTTGAAAAGAAAACCATATGTCCGTGTATACTTTTTGCGTTACAGTCATTTGAAAACCCCTATTTTTGGCTATTTTGTGCAGATTTCATCAATTTTGGCCTATTTTGGGGCCATATTTGGTTAAAATGTCGATTTCTAGCATCAAGTTTTCTCTTAAAGTCTCCAGATTATTAAATATAGGTCCATGATGATATAAGAAAGTTTTGTAAGAAAATGTTACTTTTTTCGGTCAAATTCAAGACTTCGTAAAAACTGTAAAATTCTATTTCTAAATTCCAATCAACTACAAAGTCAAAACTCACCATTTTTTTGTTTTAATAATTGGACAATTACATCTTTAATGAAATCATATGAATAAGATGAGTACTTTTCTTGAAAATTTATTTTTATCACCCCTACCCCAAAATCGTCTAAATTCCTACCGAGATCAATGGTTAAATATGGTCAAAAATTAAAATTTTCCATTTCTCGAAAACTACTGGTCATAGGTACGTAAGTTTTTGATACATTTCATATATTATATAAATCAATAAAAAAATATCACCCATAAGGCAAGTCTTGAGAATTATTCATAAACGAAATTTGAACGAGACTGAAACCTCAGGAGAATACATCTGGCTTGTAGAAAATTACTTTTTGTAGTTCTATACGTATAGTTTTCTTTCTGACTTTCTATTACACGAACACGTGTGGTATCAATGAAAAAAAAGCATTTACCTAAAATCAACACAACTGAGCTTGGTACTAGTGGAGTTAGTACCACGTTAAGCGCACTATATGGCAATTGGCGTCTGTGAAATTACAAATCATCATTTAATTAAAAGACTTCGATCTGGCCATATCTAACAAAAGGTATGCAATAAATTGTTCTTTATGTATTATATTAATTAGTTATAGTATTTCAACTTGGGTTTTGATTGCCACTGGAAAATGGGGGAAATGGATAGGGGCAGAGAAATAAGCCTCAACCCCAGTGAGTTTGCTCTTGAACGAGAATATAGGAGGGGTCTTTATACTGCATGATGAGTGTATGGCGTTTCTCAACACAGTTTGCTTACAATGGTTTGTAATGTGCCCCGACTACCCCACGTAGACGGGTATTCCCCTATCTACCACCACTGTCTACCACCCGGGGACGGACCCGACAGCCTTTGAACCAAAGCCTATACACAAACCGATTCAGAAGCCGGATTTAGGTATTAGAAGACATTTTACCAATACAATGAATGGCCACCAGAAAGCAGTAAATTTGTGTTGCTAGTTTCAGTATATGGTACGATTTCTAATAAACAAAATTAATGTTGATCAGAGAATTTGTCATCTGATGACCCGCTCAAATGTTTTCCAAATCATATACTGTGTTCCAAAATCGGTTTATACGGAAAGGCAGTAACTTGATACAACTGGAATTACGGGGGTCTCTAATATTCAAATGTCCTTTATTTCTCTTAATGACTGTAGGAGAAAGTTAGTTTGTGTGTGTGTATTGTGTTTTCAGGTGATTAGCTCTCGAAATAATTTTGCATTGCATATGCACTCCATTGATACCTGAACACTTTATGACCTTATCCACGTATGTGCCCTGGTTACAGCTGAGGAATATAGGAGGGGTCTTTATACTGCATGGTGAGTGTATGGCGTTTCTCAACACAGTTTGCTTACAATGGTTTGTAATGTGCCCCGACTACCCCACGTAGACGGGTATTCCCCTATCTACCACCACTGTCTACCACCCGGGGACGGACCCGACAGCCTTTGAACCAAAGCCTATACACAAAACCGATTCAGAAGCCGGATTTAGGTATAAGAAATTTTGAATGGCCGCCAGAAAGCAGTAAGTTTCAGTATATGGTACGTGTTCTAATAAACAAAATTAATGTTGATCAGAATTTGTCATCTGATGACCCGCTCAAATGTTTTCCAAATCATATACTGTGTTCCAACGGAAAGGCAGTAACTTGATACAACTGGAATTACGGGGGTCTCTAATATTCAAAGGAATGTCCTTTATTTCTCTTAATGACTGTAGGAGAAAGTTAGTTTGTGTGTGTGTATTGTGTTTTAAGGTGATTAGCTCTCGAAATAATTTTGCATTGCATATGCACTCCATTGATACCTGAACACTTTATGACCTTATCCACGTATGTGCCCTGGTTACAGCTGGAAAACGCCTTTAATGTTCTACTTATTACCCTCTCAATCAGCTGATCATCACGAACACGACACGCGAAAAAATGGCACCAGTTTCCTTCTCTCTTCCCTACGAATCCAGAAACACGTTCCCACATTTTCATTCATAAAATATACTATTTTTCTTGTTTTATGGCTTTCTTTACCGATCCGACACAAAGATATGTTTGTTCTAAAAATATACACAGAGAGTTATTTTCGTATTCTTACAACAGCTTGAGGCAAATAATGTTCCTAAAATAAACGCCCATAATTATTCTGTAGTACGTTACAATGTAAGCAGTTGCCAATGGCAACATGATTATAAAACCGCAAAGTCTCGTGATTAAGATTCCTACATATTTTTGTGTATTGATAATAAATACAGCAATTAAGAGTCATACATGTGTACAAATTATTCAAATGAATCATTTGCATAATCGCCTTAAAGAAGAGATGGGTGTGGTTAATTGTTTCATCTCATTACAAAAATCATGAAAAAACACGTGAATACTAAAATAAAATTTGATTTGCATTGACGTCATTAAAATGTTTGTTTACAGGATTCTGTAACAAGTGTGTATGATTTCATCTGAAATTCAAGTCAATATATTACACAGGGTTATATTGGAACTATTAGGGACCGACCATTTAACCTGAAAAAGGGGGGTATGGTTTTTTTTTCTGGACAGAATTTATTTTTCACGTCTATCAACAAATTTTTTTTCTTCAAAATTAACATTATTTTTGGGGGCAGAAAGCCTCCTGCAGAAAATTCTTTTCATCATTTTGGCAGCCAAAATATTTTTTTTTCACATAAAATCAGCTCCAAAATATTTTTTTAGAAAAAAAAAAAACATAGCCCCCTTTTCAAGTTAAATGGTCGGTCCCTTATTGGCATCCGTTGCAAACTCTCCAAATGACTTAGTTCTTTTAATTAGGAGGCTAGCAAAGCAACAAGCATTTACCATCCGGTGGGGTTGGGGATGGGGTGGAGCTTGGATTTTCTTATTGTTCATTTGTTCCTATTTATCCAGAACTTATTATTTTTGCATTCAATGTATGGGGCTACAATGCAAAACCCTTTTTTCTTTTAGCCCGCTTTGCCATCACTTTTGGTTCTTGCTCATGCGTGATCCCTGAGAATATCATCATAAATTCTTCCAAAAATCATTGAACCGTGACTTAACTAAACCCATCAGTGCGGATGGCATTTTTTTTCCAAAAATGCAGTAATTATGGAAACAAGTCGAGTTTTCAAAACCGTATATTTTTTTTCTGATGAAATGTAGCTAGGTTCTCGAAAATGTTAATTAAAAGTATATATGCAACATTGATTTCGACGACCATTTTGGGAGGCCGGGATTGGCGATTTTTTAATTTCGGATTCCCCTTTTTGAATTACGGCCGAGAAATTGAAACTTGGCTATTTTTCCAATTTTGACTAGATTTTGCACGAAATTCAAAACTTCAAAAGGGTCCACTTCCCGTGTCGATCCGCCCACTCTTGCATACGTCAATGAAGTTACAAAAATGATTGTTGTCGAAATAATTTCTGATCTAAAAATTCACATTTATATTGGTCACGTAATCTGCAATCACATTATTTCGATTTTTTCTATTTCATCTGCACCGACGAGACATCAGTAGTCGAAAATTGAGTTATAGTGCAATCTGAACATTTCTTAGAGATGTCCGTATCAGGTGGTATACCAAACTTATGTGTAAATACAAGCATGTTTTAACGTTCCCAATAGCATTTCCTGTTAATTAGTAAGTCTTCACGCCTACAGATCGTCACGACTGTTATGATAAATAAATTATATATCTATGATTAAATAATATAAAATTATTGTGTGTATGAACTATAATATACAGAATTTTACAAATTAGGAAATGGTTAAGAGTAAATTTACAAAGATATCAACCAGCTAGGGTGGCATTAGAGGTTAATTTTAAATTTGCTTTGTTTATGTATTTGAGTTCTTTTTTTATCTGTTTCTTTTTACTCTGTTTTGATTTTGTTCAAAGGCGTACTGGCTGTCGATTTAGTTATAAAAGGTAAATCGACTGAGCCAAACTTCTGGCAAATGGCTACCAAGTAAAGCAATGTAGAATCTCGCCATCTAAATAATCTATGGTCAACGGCGGATCCATTGGAATTTTCATGGCTTTGAAATGCCTCTTTTGGAGAAAAAAAAAATTAAACTTCATGTGGAACTTAGGCAAAAATTGAAAAACGAAACGAGCAAACTACCGTATAGCGCATAATGTTCGCTATATTTGCGATGTTTATGGATCGCGAAAATTAAAAAAAGCTAGCAAAATAAAAAAAATCAGCATATCTTTATGTATGCTTGTCCTTCAAATAAGTTTTCATACGGGAAATGACCGCTGAAATTAAATATCCCTCTTTGCAATTGGAGAACGAATCACGAAATTTGGCAACCGCAAAAATTACCCGCTATACGGTATAGCCCGGAACCCCATTGAAACCATCGTTTTTCGATGACTGGATCCCGCTGTGTATGGCTTTGTCACACGAGTTTGTATCATTATTAAAGTCGAGAATATTATAAGGGATATGCCAACATACCATGCAGTTGTAAAGGAAAGGTAATGAATGACAACATTTGTAAGATAAGTCAACCATTATTTTGAATTTAGAAATAATTCTTGGTAGAGGTGAATTTATAGCAGAATAACCTCCATACTGTAAACCGAGCTATTGGTGATAGATGAAAATTGGTAGACTAATACTAGTAAACAACATTTGTAAAAAGTAAAAAGAGGAGTTTTTAGACTAAAAAGCCTTTGTTATATCCCAATAAATACCCCTGAAACCAAGTTCGTCGACAGGTAGAAAGTTCGTCAACAGGTAGAGTGAAACCTGTCCTTTTCCGTTATGTTTTTGGCATTTTCAGCTGGTCTTAAATGCTTTAGTGACATAAATCAGTTGTTTACTGTTTTTTTTTACCATTTGTTGCTTTCCGTTCTGTTCATTTTTCAATGAAGGAAAATAAAAAGCACTATTTGCTGTTAATCAAAAAAATTGTATCAATTGTTTTGTGATTGTTATCATGGATTTTTTTTTACTTTTAGCTGATTTTGGGAGAATTAAAAATTGCTAGCCTGTTAATGAAACCCTTCCCCTCTCAAAGAGACTTCGTTCGGTTAGTCACGTGGTTTGTTTTCACATGTGTATGGAAATTGACACCAATGGAACTTCAGTATGTCCGATTAGGCAGGCCTATGGTTTGAACAGGGTTTTGTCTAGACAAGGGTGTCATTATTACATCTTTTCAAATTACACTCACAGGGTGCGAATGAAAAAAAACAATGCAAAAACTAGATGCAAAATACAAAAACAAAATATACATAGAAAGACATACAATACTTAAACGAGACATGCATAAGGCGTGGGTGCCCATGAACCGGTTCAAATCTACCGCTGGCTTTTGCTAATGCCGGTATCAAGTCTGGCTGTCCCGAGTTCCTTTCGTTGTTTACGTTTGTTTTTTGTCACATTTGTGTTTTTTCCGTGTAGTTCCATGGCAAATTGTACAAGGTAATTGAATTTTCAGTCATTGTAGATGTTTCCTGTTATCCTCCTTATTACATGCGCTACGCAAACAGGACATTTAATTTAAACTGGAAATACGATTGATAAACAAGACCTGCAATACAAAATACACAAACAAAACATGCAATACACAAACAAGACATGCAATATACAAACAAGACATACAATACACAAGCAAGACATGCAATACACAAACAAGGCATGCAATACACAAACAAGACATACAATACAAAAACAAAACATACAACACACAAACAAGATATGCAAAACACCAACAAGACATACAATTACTGCAAACAAAACATGTCATGTGAATACACGAAAGAGACTCACAATTCAATAAACAAGACATACACTAGCAAAGAAGAAAACCGACATATAATGCATAATGCACACACAATACCTACAGTACATAAGCAAGACATAATACATTATGCAATTATAGTCAAAATACTTAAAAAAGACTTACAATTGCAAAAAAAAAAACCAAAAAACAAAAAAAAACGTGATGCAACAAAAAAGCAAGACACATAATATTGTCAAAGGCCTCATGGTGACTTCAAGATGGAGAACAAAAATAAAGGGTCGCCAGATTGCTTGTTTTTACTACGTTTTTGTGGACTCCATATCCTTCCATTGTTGACACAATGCCCAAATAAGATAGGAAATCAATCATGTAACTTACCAACGAGGGACGTACTAACAGACCTCTACAAAAACATGGTAAAACTAAGCAATAGAACAACGCTTTTACTGTTGTTTTTCATCCTGAAGTCACCATGAGGCCTTTAACAATGAGCTTAACTCATACCTCATAGTAAGTTCAAGATGACCCTTAACATCGGTTTGAGTGGAATTTATTGCTATATGTTGAGCAATGTCTTAATTCGTAAAAATCAATGGTCCAAGTCGTAAATAACATTTTAAACAAAGTGCAGCCACAAAATTGATCATATACATGTAGAAATGAAATTCAAGCAGAAAAAGACCAAAATATACTCCGTCACGCTACTACATCATTTGTACCTAACAGGTTGTGATATAGGACTGTTAATCAGATTTGGGCTATCGAAACGACAATATATTTTATAGTTTTATGTTTTGTTCCTGGTTGTAAAAATAATCAACGTGCTGACATGTCCCTTTGTTTGTTTCACACCAAATTCGCCCAGGGCCTCGTGTATTTGAAGCATTGTGACAATTTTAACATGCGTAATGATGACATACCCATTTATAATAAAGTGTCAATTATGAGGAAATAAACAAGGTATTAGTGTCAGGTGATTTCAATTTTCATCACTTGTTGATCTTATATGATTATTTCTTACCTTATTCAATATTTTATAAGGTATTCAATTATTCAATATTCAATTATACTTATTGACTGGTTATGAGGGAATAGCAAGTTTGTTGTCCCCGAGACCGTGACTATTGACCGAGGCGTAGCCGAGGTCAATAGTTAGAGGTCAAGGGGACAACAAACTTACCATTCCCGAATAAACAGTCTATAAGTGTTTTATCATACCGGAAACATAAGATTTACAACTATTGAATTATCTCTCTCATTTCTAGTGTTTGTTTTCTAAATTTTGTATTTTTATCAAAACATTACACAATTACATCCATTTTCTTCAACAAAATTTAATCTGCTGCAATGTGAATAATGTTCACTTTAATTTGCATAACTAGTTCAGAGTTGTCACTTACAAAAATGATTTCAGAGCATTCTGAATAACCAACATAACTTTTATCCAATGGGACTCCCAAATGAACAGTCTTAGTATTCTATTATTAAAAACAAGATTCACACCATTTTTTAAATCATCTTTGAATAATATTTCTCTCATTTCTAGTATTTTTTTTCTTCTAAATTTTGTGTTCTTATTAAAAGATAAACAACAACATTTTTTTCATCAACAAAATTTATTCTGCTGCAAAGTGAATAGTGTTCACTGTAATTTGCATAACTAGTTTAGAGTCGTCACTTGGAAACAATGATGTCAGGGCATTCTGAATTATCATCAGATTTTTTATCCAATAGAAAAGCAAGAAAAAAGTTCGGGAAAAATATTCATACTGCCAGTCAATAGTCTGAGAAACTACTGACCGGTAAATAGTTACAAAATTGGAAAAGGTGGAAAAATATAGTTTTTATTTTAGAAATTTTAGTAGTAATGTTCATATACTGAAGTATTTGTACTGCGATCAGATATGTTTTACTGGGAAATGGTTTGTAGCAGAGTTGAGGGGAAATGGGTGTAATATACTGCTCTTGCAGATTTAATAAAGTTTACTGTCAGTCTAAATCTACAACATTGATGGATGCAGAGAGGGGTTGCGGGGAGGGGGAGCTGTGGAAGCCCCCGTTGAACCAGAGACATTTTAATTAGTTGTTTTAGATGTCTCTGTTGGACGAATAGAAATTCGTGCAACATTTGGGAGAAAATATTAAAAACAAGAGGCTCCTTAAAGACTATTGTGGCTAAATTGGGTTCCTTTTAGCTAGGATAACTTTCCACATTAAACTTTGTTCCGCGTGGGCGGCAATCTTAGACAGAGGGTTAACCTGTTAAAAAAATTTGCAGGGGAGAACCCACGGACTATTGTGGCCTAGTTTGTTTCAAAATGATTAGCAGATAAAGAAAATAAGAACATGTGTTTCGCATTTGTTCCAATATAAATATTTGTTCCCTCTGAGGGTCAGCTTAGACATAGTGTGAACCTGAAAACCCCCTTTTTGCAATGGACAACCTGAAGTCTATTGTCTCAAAGTTTGGTTGTTCCAATCAGCTTTGTTGTTTCAGAGGAGAAAATCTATGAAAATGTCCCCATATGGTACATAAATTATGTTCTCCATTGGCGGCCATCTGATATAAAGAGCAAACCTGGAAAACACATTTTTTTGTAGGGGAATACCTATTGACCAAGAAGATTCAGAGAAGAACTTTGAAAGTTTCAATAATAATCTATATATGTTCTCTGCTGTTGGCCATCTTGGACAAAACACTCACATTAAAACACGTTTTTGCAGGGGACCACCCAAAGACCTTTGTTGACAATAAATTTTGTAACTGTGACCTTGACCTTTGACCTACTTTCTCCAAAATCAATACAAGTCTTCTTTTTTTGATACTCCAAAACATATCGAACTTCCAGTTATATCGAGTGCAAATTATTCGATATGTTTCCGAAATCCAATGTTTAAATGAAAGTTTTCATCTATCATCAGTAACTTTGACCATGACCTTTGAACTACTCTCCCCAAAATAAATGAAAGATATTGGATAAATATTAATCTTACTTTCCTAGTACCTAACAACATATCCCAAGTTCCAATTCAATCGGATGTCAACATCTTTAGTTATCAAACGGAAACTCTTTTGTCTGAGTTTTTTGTCTTTTTTTGGTCACCCTTACCTTGACCTCTAACATAATTTCTCCAAAAATAAAAAGGAGCCTACATTCCTTAGTTAAAATAGTAAAGTCGAATGTAAACGTTTTGGGTCACAACCATAAGCAGAATTATCTGTATGTTGCAACTATTTTTAAGGCCGGGGGTACGGTTTTTTGGTGAAAAAGTTTGTATATTATGTATATGTTGTGTACAAGTTATAATTTTGTACAAGTTCTATCATGTACAGAAATTTTGTACAAGTTATAAAAAATTGACAGTACCTTCATTTGACCAAGAACTCTAACAAATTAATTTTATGTTTCAAACATATGTATAGTATATTCAACATCACCATAACTGATTTCATGTAACTGTATCAACATGGTTTGAAAATTAGTGCATCATTAGCATAACACAAGTATTTTTTTCTAAGATAAGCAAAGTGAAGTTACTCTAATTACTTGATGTTTGTTTTGAATATTGTGAAACACTTAGTCTAAGGCTTAAATTTCTTAGCACAAATGTCTTTTTTCAAAGCTGTTGCAAAAAATTATTAGGCTTTAATATTGACAAGGAGGTGTTGATGACAGCTCAACTTGTACAATATTTCTGTACATGTTATAACTTGTACAAAATCACAACTTGTACACAACATGTATGTAGAAAATGTTGTTGTTGCGGGCACAGGATGTTTGCTGTTAAAAGGTATTCATGCCCGGTATGCTGAAGTTAAAATAATAAAAATCAATTCACTTAAAATTTGAGTTTGGGATAATTTGTTTAGATCAAATGAAGTGGCCTAAACAAAACTCCAATCTGATTAATTGAACCAATTTTACGAGTACATTACTCCAACCGGCTTCATTGAACTTGTTCAGCTTACCATGAATTATTCAAATTAAAAGCAGAAAAAAAATGCATTAATAATAGGACGTTTCGCCCCTTGCAATCTCTACCGAAAATGAAACGAGTTTCGTTTTAAATGTATTTTGAAAATACATTTATTGACTTAATTTCATGCGCTGATATGAAATAATTTTTGTTTATGTTTACTGTTTTTACTGTTTTCATTTTCACATTTATTTTGAAAAATACTTGTAGTAAACAACGTCAAGGTTTTGTTTATATGGGTCAAAAATATACAGGTATACAAAAATATATATACCTGTATACCAGAGACAAAGCATTTTATAAATTCAGGAGGTTACGTTACATACCGATTTCCTGATCCGATAAGAATGAATCAAGGAATGATTGGCGTTTCCCCTGACAACGAGCTTACAAATTTCACAAGAAACCGCACTTCGTAGTAAGCAATTATTTATAGAAACTGGAACAAAACTTATTTATATTTAGTCAAGCGATTGATATCAGAAATGTAATATGAATTTTTGGAAACGAAATCAAACAATATATAATTCACTGGAAGAATCTTTTGACACCAAGTGCTGCGGTTGTTGTTATAACGTATATCTTATTTCACCCAATACTACGGGTTTATGCAAGTCTGTTTACTTTTACCCTTTTCTTATTGCATTTACTTTTATCAATAAAATTATTAGACCATTAAGACTAAGATCGGGGTATAGTGGCAAGGAATTGCTGATTGCTACCCCTTTTCGGATATGTTGCATTATGATTTTATTAAAGAGATATTCTATTAGAAGAGAGCCACAACTGAACGTAACCGACACCGACCATACCGGCGGATCCAGTCTTCGGAAAAAAGGGGTTGGCATGGGTTCCTGAAAAAGGGTTCCAATCTGTTTTTGTCACATTTTTTTGTCAATTTTTGCAAATTCTGCACGAAACATAAAAATGCAACGTGTAAACATTAAACTATCACATGTTATGCAGATTGGTCAGATATAGAAACAATACATATGTTATTCCTTTTCCGTTGGTAAAATTGCATAAAAATCTTAGCTTCTTTATATGACCATTTCCACTTGCATAAAAATCTTTGCTCCTTTATATGACCTATTTATATGACGTGATTGATTTCAACTTGCATAAAAATCTTTGCTCCTTTATATGACCTATTTATATGACGTGATTGATTTCAACTTGCATAAAAATCTTTGCTCCCTTATATGACCTTTAATATGACGTGATTGATTTCAATTCTTGGCATAATAGTTTCTACGTTGTTATGATGTGGTAAATAAAATCTAACAACGTTGAAAGTCCAAGATCAAGAAATATCAGACCCACAAGATTTCAATATTGATCTGACGAGGCTTGCCGAGTCAGAGAACCATTGAAATCTTACCCGATCAGACTGGAATATCTTAATATGAATGTAAGAACTTCCGTCCTTTCTCAAGATGAGCTCAGCGAAGCACTGAAAAATAAACCAACTTTTGACTTTGATCGCATGTATGTACCCGTTTCCTCCATAAAATATGTTCAATGATTCTAAAAACTTTGATGCATAAGCAAAGTCCTGCCTTACATTGTAACTTCAGACTATTGTGATGATTAAAAAAATTAAACAGAAATGAAAGATTGTCAAATGTGCAATTCAAAAGTCATCGAAGATGAGGTTCACTACTTTTTCCATTGTCCAAAGTATAACAACATACGAAATCAATTTAATATAGTTAATCTTTTCGATACAAAAAAAACGAACAAGATAAATTTTTAAAAATTATGTCATCTCCGAATCATTTTCAGTTTGTTGCTCCATTTATTAAAAAGTCTTTAATACTGAGGAAAGTGGACTCTATAGCTGCATGATTCTTTACTTTATTTTATGTGCTATGTTTGAAATGTCTTGTATATTTGTTTATTTTGTACTGTAATTATATGTATTGCCATCAACTCCCAAGGGAGTAAAATTGTGCTTTTCAATAAAGTATATCACGATACATCGGTCGGTTATCTCCCTTTACCAATTAAGTTATATATAGTCAAAGTGGAGATAATTTTTTACTTCAATATCAAAAGAGACTATTGATATTCTAATTTAACTGAGATAACCGACCGATGTTTCTAAATCTTTTGGTTGGTATATTAACGAGTAAAGATGAATGCACGCGAGCTGGTGTCAATAGGGTCGCATTGCGCAGGATACGGCTATTTTAATGGAAGAATAATTAAAGTTAAAATTACCAACCAGAACTCGAAAATGGCAATGCACGGAAGAATGCCAATCAATATGTTGTCTTACCTATACAAAAGTTCTTGCTGAATATGGGTTGACTGTAGGCTTATCGACATCTGCTTAACTCAATTCCCCTGCCTTTTATATTTTATCTTCATTATCCTGAGTTGAATTAAGGTGTTTAAGTGGTATTATTCCGCCATTTTTTAAAAAACTTGTTCAATTAGGTTTTATACATTTAGAAATTCAATAAAATAATTTATTAAAATATAAACAAAGTTCCAAAGTATATAAAATTTTTATAGCTTATCCATTTTACAAAATTTTCATTACAAAAAGGTGAACTAAAACACATGTGCATTTAATATGTAGTTGGATATACAGAACACAGAAATTCAGCAAGGGAGGCAATTTGATAAAATAATATCATATAATGGATATCACCAGAGAAATTAGCATTTCACAATTTATCTCGTTTATTTCAACGGTGACCCTCATTTTTTATTTATTATGTGTAAAATATATAATGAGTTAAAACACATACAAAGTACAAATTTAATTTTATATTTTGAACAATAATACATGTACAGTGATGTTTCTACACATAACATTTCACAAAATTCTATAAAAGGAAATTAATACCCTGCAGACACCTTAATGTGTTTATAACTTGCTCTTATATTTATTTATTTATTCATATAATGCACGAAATGAAAGTTTGAAGAACAATAAAGAAAGCACAACAAAAGGGTACACATAAATGCACGCAGCTCAATTTTCCACACCCGGCATTCACATATCAAATTTTTCAAAAGGGGGATCAAGTAAGGTTCAAGGAAAAGATGGCTTTTGGTCGATTTTTTAAAAGGGTTGTAAGTCTCCAATCCCCCTTTGAATCTGCAAACGCTCCTCAGCACAAAAATACTTTCTTCTTCATGATGAAGCAGTATACTTAACGATGTGTTGAGAATTTAAAAAATGACAATTCTTTATTCGGATGTTTCCAATAAAATTGAAATGTTATTACAACAGCTGATAAATCAATCAGTTTCATTATCAGATGTATATTTCTGGATATAAGCATTCCGCACACAAAATAGTTTAGTTTCCTCGTTTGATGACCACTCGGAATTAGATTTTTAGAACATATTTTTGAAAAATTCCTGAGCGTCATGAAATCACAGTAATGTTAAATAAGCGCAAAACTGTTTCCGCAACACTCCCACGTAACATCTTTGTGTGGGAGGGGAGAAGTTATTCACAATCAATACAGCTTTTTATAGGAATATATGCCTGATTGTTAAACTAAATCAAAGAAAACAATTTCATTTTAAGTTTGTTTGAATAATGTTTTACGGTAATTGTTCGCTTAAAATCAGCCTAACAGATTTTTTCAGTATAATACTGACAACTCTGCTCAAGCGGCCATGCACCTTCAGTCAACGACCACATTCTGCATGTAAAAGACCGCTTTTACATCCCTCTCCATGCGCCGCTCTGGAAGCTCTATAGAGGAAATTCACCCCACATGAAGGACGAAAAAATTAACCCATTTAGGCCTTTGGACTTACCATATGCTTTCCAAATGTAATGCCTATAAACAAAAAAAAAGTTAATTCAATTAGAAACATTATAAGAAACAGACGGACTGACAGACGAACGGAGCAAAAGATTGACGCATACATTTCATCAAAAATGGTGAGAAAGGTATAAAAATGTTAGAAGATTAAGCGAGTGTTATTATATTCCAATATAAGTAACATTACATATATATCTGGTCTTGGGGTTGAATAAATGCCTCAACAAAAGGGGGCGATGTCAACTATGGCTAGAATCTACAATTTAGCAAGCAAGTTTGTTTCGATAGATCTGTAACGTACATGACACTCTTCCAAAACGAATGTCTACAACTGGCTGACACATCCAGCTTCATGGGGTGGGGATGGGTGGGTTGGAGGAAGGATTGGTCATGCTTATATGCTTATAGTCTCAATTCAGCTTCCAGCGGATATACCCTTCGAAAACAGGAGGACCCGATGGTGTTACTGAAAAAGGGGGATTCCAGGCAATTTGCTACTTTTTGTCGAGGTCAGCTTAAATTCTGTACGAAATTTTACAATTGGCTGTTTTTACTCAAGGCTGTTCTTACTCAAGAACCCCAATCTGGATCCGCAAAATCGATCACAAACTGTAGAATCTGGATTTTATTTATATTCCCCTGGAATAATAAGAGATGGGGGACGACCGGGGGGGGGTCTTCCATTTCCAACATTTTCCTGACTTTTATCTACTTCTCGTAAATTTTTGGACTTCTTTTTACTATTTCCCATTTTTGCCCACTTCCCGCTTGTTGCCTTCTCTCATTTCTTTATTTTTTCATAATTTTTTCCATTTCTCAAATTTTCCCCCTTCCCCCATTCCCCAAATCGGTGTCACCTCCTTCAATAATGATTGGATGCTTTAATAAAGGCGATTTCAAAAAGATTTTTTGTAAAAACAAGGACTTTCTCATGTTTCAACTGATAATTACAAGGAAATGAAAAAAATAAAACAAAAACAGAACGCGGAAATTCCTTAAATAGCTACTTGAAAGAAGGAAACAATAAGTAAAATGTCTCATACTTTTATTTGATGGGCTTCTGACTTAACTAATACAGAACTTGATAAATATTTGAATAAGTAGTCACCACTTGACCATCATATAACCATTAACACTTGGTGTTAAGACAATATTATATGCTTAATTTTTGCCGTGTAAATTCTGTACGCAATTGTATCATTCAAAGGAAAAGGCCGGTCACTCTGCAGGGTTCAAATTTTAAGAACCCGAAAGCTTCAGCAGATTGATAGCAATATCTCGCATATTTCGTATTTGTGGATGCTTCTCAGAAATAACATTAATGACAAGGTTTCTTTTGTATCAAAATATAATATACGGGACTTTTGAATCGTGTTCTACCCGGCAACAGATCTCATTTTATACGTAAAAAATCAAAACATCAATACAGTGAGAGGGAATCACAAATGAATGAAACCTGTTGAGCTAAGGGTGATTTATATTTTATCAATTTGTAGCGCTTCAGTTTAATTTGTTTTCGTCAATTAAAATTTAGTTAACCAATTGTCACGTAGGAAAAATTATAACTGCACTTTAATTTCAAAAATAGCTTGTTTTTTTATGTGATATATATTCATTTCAATAGGTTTAGAAATCCAGTTTTCCTTCGTACTGGTATCCGAGGCGATCGTTTCCGCCTTCAATTACACGAGAGTTCCTATCTCGAAAGTACCGTATTATCTCACTGGTTAAAAGAAAACGTATATTGGATCGTTTTGTTTTTGAAGGCCTTTGGTCCACCACAAATAAAACTGAAATACGGAGTTTACGGTTCGATTATGAAATAACTAGGATTTCAGTTAAAAGTATAAAAAATGATAGGGCGATGATCTCTGTTTTAGATACAAGTGATTGAAAATTTGGACAGAAGCGGGACTCTCTGCCTTGTTACATGTAATATGTGTGCCACAACTGCCAATTTCGACAACTACAGACAAAAACCAAAACATTTTGAAGTCCGAAAGATATTGATAGAGTACAAAGCACCAAAGGACCAATTAATGACAAATACCGGGGGCGGATCTAGGATTTAAAGTTAGGGGCGGACGCAATTAGATGGCCGAGCGCAGCGAGGTGAGACAAATATTGGCCAAAACCAAGATTTTGCCCTGAAAAGTTATATAGTTTTTTCAGGTTTAAAGGGGCGCAGGCCTCTTACGCAATCTCCCATTTCCGCGCCTGAATACCCGCTTTCAAATTCTTCTATCTTCGTGGTAAATAAAAACATCATTCGATCCAGCCTTCGGAAAGGAGGGATGAAAGGCGATTCACACTATGCTTTGCCATTTTTGGCAAATTTTTCGTCTGAAATTTGCTCATATTAAAAAAAAATGCGAAAAAGGAATTTAACCCCGGAATCCCCTCTTGTTCCGCCAATGTATTTCAAGAGTAAACGTAGAAGGATAGGAAAAACACTAGATCACTGACCTCTGTTGAATCGATACATATACATGATTAAAAGTCAACCACCTTAATTATCGACCACGGAATTACTGGTGCCATTTTATGAAGTATAGGAATATTCAGCAAATATAACAGCATTAATTAATCACTTCTCGGATTGTTATTTGGAGGAGAAAAATCTTTTAACGAGTAGAAACGAATAGTCACGTATCTTTGAATGTGCCCATTGTCATTTGCGAAATGTATTCAAAACATAAAAGCCATAATGTTAGAGCCTAAATTAAGAATAGATACATCGATGAAAATAGCCAATTGATTTTAAACTAAGTTCCTAATTACCACACATTATAGATATAAAGTCACGTTGTTTAACAAAAGTGTATAAAAATACACAGGAGGTGACATGTGCATCGCCTCCATCAGAGACATATGATTATATGATGATTCTGACCCCATAAAATATGAAATTAAAAAAAAAAATAAATTGGTATGTGTAACAGACAAAAAAAAAGACATTTATGCCAAATGTCAAAACCTATATGAATAACAAATACCGAAGTTACTGTAAATATAGTATCTGCATATTACTATTTCGACAACTTATGTCTCAAAGAATATGTAAAACTTGTAATGTCCTTGACAACGAAGAACACTTCTTTTTTCATTGTCAAATTAACAATAATATAAGACAGAGTTTCATTGAAAATATAAATAACCATGTAACTGATTTTAACCAGCTTGATTCTCCATCAAAGTTAAAAAAAATCTTGAATCCAGATACAAGTATATTGTCCAGTGTTGTTGACTATATAAAGCGATCTGTAGATACTTCATTAAATATAATTAATCTTCTTGTTATCATTTTTATATGCCGTTGTAAACAATTTGTGAATTTGTATGTCATTGTATTGTTTGTATTTTTCTTTAACCCGTTAGGTTTTATTTGTGCACTGAAAATAAAGTTATTATTAACCATTTTTTGTTAAATGTGTTCATAAAAAAACACATCTAAACGAAAGCCGGAAAGAGGTAAAGGCAGAGCTATATGAATGGAGGAGATACTATTTAGATATTACAATTTAAAAAAAATGAAAGAAAAAGAAGGATTTTGGATCAACACAATAGTACGGGACATCAACACAATAGTACGGGACTACCGGAGTGGTGAATACCTTCGGGGACTAAATATTACACCAAACAGAGACATCGGAACAGTGGTATAGTACATAACAAGATATCGACGTTACTGTAACTATGGTGTCTTGCAACAACTTATTTTCTCTTCAGTTCAGATATTTTGTCTTCAGTTCAGATATAATAAGAAAATGTTGAGGCACGGACCATTTGATTTAACGACCGGGTATTTTTTTTTTGCCTGCTTCGCGGGTCAGATTATTCTTCCCCCATATACACTATGCTATGAAGTTTGATTGAACCAGGCTTTTTTCCTAATAAACAGGATCAGGGTCAGATTATTTTTATTCAACCCAGATGCAGGCCAGATATTTTTCTTATGCAAAAATGGGGGTCAGAATTTTTTTCTAAAAAAATACTAGCCACCCCCTGAAAATCAAATTGTCCATGCCTAAGCATATGATTTGTTTTCTAAAAACAGAAATGTCATGAAAAGATTTCTTATAACTGAAGTTGATATTATGCCCTTCATAATTTTATGTCTGAAATACATATCGATACTCCAAGTTACATTGACACATTTCCTTGAATTAATCCAAGCTGTTGCCACGTTTACATCGTCAATGTTAACACTTTGTAGTATAAAGTTCTTAAAAATGACTTATCTTGTTTTAAAAACCTAGCGCTAATCTAAGGGGCGCAACCTAAGTTTAAATTCATGTTGATATCATAGTCATCTTTGAGTTTATGGTCTTCCACAAACGTTTTGATTTTATCTGCACTGAAGAGACATAAGTTGTCGAAATGCGCATATGCAGAAATTAAATTCACAGTAACTTCGGTACGTAGTTATTTCAAACTGGCAATGTCTTAAATATAAATTCATTTTTCGCGATTCCAATGTTATGCAACAGTAGAATATTTTAAATGCACTCTCACTTTATTTCTTTCGAGAATTTGAACCTTAAATTCCTGAATCTTGCCAAGCTTAAAATAGATACCCTTTCATACCAAGCCATGAAGTATGGCCATTAAGGCGTGATTTTTTTCCTACATTAAGCCATTTCCAAAATATGCTCAAATGTATTAAAAAATCTAGTAAAACACTTGTAAGAGGGTATAACCCCTAGCCCTCCCTCTGAGTCCAGAGTACACCTTAACTTTGAGATGAAGTCCAAAGTCCATTTTTTAGTTTTTTTAATTTTTTTTTTAAAATTTGAAGTAAAAGTCCAAAATACTATAACTTTTGAGTCCGTTGAGTCCATGGACTCAAGTGGTCAAGTCCAAAGTTCGCCAAAAATAAGGCCCAAGTCCCAAGTCCAAAAACGGGGGTTATACGTTCTTGTAACTTTTCTGACATATTAGCAGTGGGTTACGGCTGTAAACATCCTGTTATGTCAATTTAAGCCACTTGCAGTGTTTGAGAAGATGGAACTATTTGAAGCACAAAGAGAACCAAAACCATTTTTGCTGCTACCCAATGGTGGCAAGTTTAGTTTGCTTATTGCCTTTTATCAATACCTTAATGCATTTCAAATGCTTAATTGAATGGCTAAGGACGCAAAGACAAATGCAAAAAAAAAAAAGGAAAAAAAAATACCACTTTGTAAATTCTAAACCTTAGATATTCAAACTTTTAAAATAACCGCTATTTTGGTCAGCACCAAATAAGTAGCCTACAGTCCACTAGTTGATGTTGCCGACATACGTCGCACATTTTTTACAGCCGATTCAAACGTCGCAGGCGACAAAATTATTCAATTTTTAAAAGCTGTAAATATGTATAGTAAAATATAAGTTCATATTATCCAAGGTTTAAATTTCATTAAATCTGATCTATTTATCTTAAATTGTATAGCGTACGATTTTTCCTTTTAGAAGTTGTTTTATCTGTACATAGCCATACGTTTTATATGATTGTTTTAGTTATATATTCATAATATCATAAATAGTTCACGCCACGATATAGCTGAAATATTGCTGAAGTTGGCGATAAACAACAATCAATCAATCAATCAATTACAGTCCACTAGTACAGACATACTAATAGAACAATAAATTGTTAGAATTTATAAAGAGATCTGAAAATGGTCATAACAAGTCATCTCAGAAAATCGAATATTTTGAAGGGTGAAATGCGGAGCATTTTAATATTAAAATCATTTTCTTGATTGTGTATGGAATAAAAGTATCAAGGTAGATACATTCCTTTGGCACATTAGCGAAACACGAGTCGGATGCGGAATTGACTTCATTTCCAAGCCGGAACATTCCTTTTTGACAATCGCAACATCTACGACATCAATCTCGAATGTATAACGGTTTCGGAAATCGGTCAAAGGTATTATTCCAGAGTTGTGCGGAATTGGCCGAGAAGTTGCCTTTAGATTGGCATTTTCTTTGTGACGTCATAAAAGATTGACATACATACACTTTCCCGCGAATTTGCTCCCTTTTCCCGTAAATATTGTTTATTTCGTGAACTATATAAGAGATCTTTCTTAATCAAACGGTGATGTAGAGATTTCTTCAGATCAACGTATAGCTGAATTGTATACATGTATCTCTGAAATATAAAAAAAAAATAAGAAAAATATATCTGATATTTTTCTCATATAAAAGTTAAAATAAGAAGCATGTTTGCACAAATTATACAGACTTTCTCATTGGACAGAGTTATCTGCGTGATAGCCTTATTAATCAAGGTTTCAAAAAATTCCGTCTCATACGATCATTAAAAAGGTTCTTTAATACATATCAGTCCCTTGTTGATAAAATTGAAGTTTCGGTCCGAACTCTGATTCTTTCTTTACTTAATACTGGGGTGATCATTTCTTTTAACTGTCCACGACCTTTTAATGGCAACCCCTGTTGAGTTGCTACCGGACACTATCCAAATGGAAGGGGAGGTTTGGCTAGACATAAAACCGGTTAACCCACCATTTCTTTTGGAATGCCTGTACCACCTCAGGACCATTCGGGTTGACAATTTTGCCGGTGGTTTCCACCTGGTTTGTCTTTTTGTCTCATGGACTTCGGCTCTTGACCCTTCTTTTCGGTAATTTTATTATTACCCCAATTCCCTATATATTCTTTGTAAATATTGTTGAAAATACTGAACTTGGTCCTGTTTTTCAAAGCCTGATTACAGGAAAAGATAATCGGTGACATATCATCATTATTTTAGTTTTTGAACTTATGGACGAAACGTAAAAAATATCTTAAAATAAAAAAAAGTATGTCTGATATTTTTATTACGCTGTAATTGGTTCTGTATCTTCTTTGTTCAAGGTCACTTCTTTTACAATGAAAGAAGAGACATCAGAATTAACGAATTTATTCCATTTTTGACATAATTTTCCATGTCATTAGATATTTCCCTTTAAAAGCTTTAGATTGTTTTTTCCTATACCAGATTCGACATTACTATCAGATTTGACATGCTCAACACGACGGATGTCTTACAGGAAGCGGGAGATGCTTACTCTGTCGGTGCCGTTGATAACACCCATGGTTGTGATGCTTACTCTGTCGGCGCTGTTGATAACACCCATGGTTGTGATGCTTACTCTTTATCTATGCACCTGTTCTCACCGATGTTTTTGATTGGGCCCGTGATGTACATCTTTGTATGTGTGTGTGGTGAATGAAATGATATGGAGTAAATGTACATGAGGCAAGGTTCTACAAATACACGGTAAAAACAAGTAATGGAACAACGCCTTTATTGTTGTTCTTCATCTTGAAGTCACCATGAGGCCTTTAACAATGATCTTTGCTTATACCTCATAGTAAGTTCAAGACGGCCCCTAGCACCGGTTTAAGCGGTATTCTTTGCTGATTGTTGAACAACGCCACATCAATGTCTTTATTGGTCATGGATGTGGGGGTTGTCAACAAACATTAATTAAACTGGCAACGTGCTCTTACAATCACTGTCATCCGTTTCCCGACAAAAGCATCAGTGTCTTTAGCTAGTAGACGGTTACAACATATAGACAAACACAGGGCACTCATCAAGTGTGTGTTTATTTTTCTTTTCTTTGCCGTACTCATGTGACATCTTTGTTTTTCCGATGTTGCCATTGTTCTTGGATTATTCATTTTAATTAGAGCAAAAACACTGTCCCAAAAGCTGCTTAGTCAGCGATTTGTTCAGCCTTTGTTACTTTCATTCCTTCAGAAATTCTATGGCCGTCACCATGACATCATTGACAGATATGACGTGTCTGTGTCCCAAACGAAAACGGACATTTTCAGCTAGATTTCACGTCTTCAGGGATTAGACATAACCGGATTTAACTCAACCCTGGATTGACTCACTGATATTGTGACGGTTGCCGCTAGCGGAGCAGGCCATGCTTACCCTTTCGGAGCACCTGATGTCACTCCCGGTTTTCATGGGAGTTCACACTACGAGTGCCTTAGTTCTTAATGTTATCTTTTTGTTTCCGTGCATTGTAGCTGTCTCACGTCCTTGTTTTGTCTTTGTTTTTATCTGTTACCGTTTTTGCCATGTCTTTGGACTTCGATTTTTGTAGTCATTGCTTCCATTGTTCCTTCGGTATTCTACTGCCATTGTTTCCTCTCACCAGTCTGAAACTTTAAAAGGTGTTTAACATGAATTGAAAATGTGCATTCCCTATTTTGTTGCATTTCCATGATTTTTAGATGTTATTACAAGTTGATTTTAGTTATTTTTTAACACTGTTCTATCAGCGAAGTACCCATTTTGTATGATACACTCCTCTGGCAACTTTTGATCAGACATATTTTGTTTGAATTTTGAAATTTTCAGGACTTTGAGGGTAAACAGTGAAGGGATATGGTGTGAATGCACATGAGACAAAGCATCTACAAATGCATGGTTGAACCAAGCAATGTAATAACGCTTTAGCTGCTTTTCTTCATCCCAAAGTCATCATGAATTTACATATTCTTATAGTTAAAAATTTGTCATTTTTAAATCAATATTCTATTAAAAGAGTATCTTTTTTGTTTAGTCAACTCCTATTTCTCCTATCTAGAGTAAATGAGACGCAAACTTGCTCCTGCTACCTACTTACCTATCCATGGGCGGCCCATAAGACCCGCACCATTCTTCGCCATCTCTCTGTCTCTTGCCACTGTCATCGTGGCATTTCAAGTCTGCAATCAGATATTTCCTGTCTTCTTTTGCACCTTTTTTACCACGTTGTTCTTGAGTGACCCCTCTTTCGTTTTTTCCTCGGGCGTCTAGGTAAGAGCCATTTTACAGTTGTCATCATGTGGTTTCTTCAGAGAAGTCCAATCAAGTCTCCAACTTCTGGATCTTTTGGTTCAGCAGTATAGGACTCTTCATGAGTCAAAATATGCTGTGATTCTGTTCCCTGAATATCGCTTAGCTGTAAATTTAGTTTCTGCATGGGCATTTTGACAACTTATGCCTCTTGAGTGCGGATCAAATCAAACGATTTGAAATAACAGACCAAAAATCTGCAAAGATCTGATAGAGAACAATTAACAAAAAATGATCTAAATGAAAAACCTAAATCAGCTAATGACAGAGGTAACTCCTAAGTGTTAGGCAAAATTTTCCAAAATTCTAATATATCCAAATTTTATACAAAACCGAGTTTCGGGTCAGCACGGTAGGTTGATGAATAACCTTGGAGACTTGCAGTCCACCAGCAGTGACATCGGCACTTTCTTAAAAAAATAACAAAATACCGAAGTTAACTTTAAATTTAGTTTCTACATATGGCAGTTTCGACAACGTATATCTGAAATGTTTCCACCCTGGATAAATCGCATTTATTTAATTTACACATTTCGGGCAATAAATGCAGTAGACATCACATTGCTGTTAAACGCTTGCTTTTATTTTTGCTATACTTGGTAGACTTCCACAGGGGCTCCACACGACAGACATTGCTTGTATTCCTTAGTATGTGCTGTATATCATCTGTTGATCATCCCGTTTTGTTTATGGTGGCTAGAAGGTCAGTTCAGTACTCAAAATGCTCAACACTTTACTCCTTGATCTTTATAGGGTTGTTGAATCTCAATACCTTGACCTTAGCTTTGTTAATGTAGATATCAACATTGTCTGCCTTGTCACATGGTCTGTCTGTCTTTTCTGTTCATAAGATATAAGGGCATTATCGCCAACGTAGTCAAATACTTAAAACTAGTTGGAACTTCCTTCTGATACCTGTAATTTTATCAGTTTATATTTTTACGACATGATGCCACCCACAGTAATAATAGATAGGAGCCTCAGTGTGATGCAACCTTGACATCCTCCCGTTTTGATCGAATACCGCTCTGAGTTTTGTCTGTTTTTTTTTATTACACAGCTACTGCTTCGACTATAAATCTATATTATTTCAATCATAAGAATTGTGCTACCTATGACCGAAGGCTTTACGGAAATTGATGAAGTTAATGACAACGGTGCTTACCATTCAATGCACCATTGGACAATTTATGCTATCCTATGTCTCTTCCTTCACACTGCATATTTTTCTTCCGCTCCTGCCTCTGATTGTTGCAGCGACGACTCCGAAGTAGATTTTGTCAGGCATTTAGAGAAGCTATATTCTCTTGCTATTATCATTTTTGGTAAGAACCTCCTTTCTGCAGCAGTATTCATGGTCCTTTCAAATACAGTTCTAGTTTCATCTAGGTATATACTGATGTATATAGTTTTTTGGTTCTAGATGATACTAAAAATGGGCTATGAAAATACTGATCGTTTTTCTATCAGGAATGGAAATAAAAGTAGACTACCTTTTCAAAACAATTAGTAACGGCATATATCATTAAAAAATAAACCAAAAACCTCAGTGATATATCCAAAAATGCACTGTACATAGACCCTTTAAGATAACTGCATAGCTTTTTATTCCTGCCTGGAATGAATGAAAACTATCATTTCTCACATATGTATCTTGACGTTGTACACATTATTTGTTATAATGTAAGATAAATTCTATACTTTATATTCAGATTACATTAACAAAATTATATCTAAGTTTCTTCAGGGAGTACGAGTGTCAGAAATTTTGTAATTAGAATTAAAATTCTGACCTTTTGTTTTGAAGAGCACTACTAATGGAACAACTTGAGCAAAAAGTTTTGAAAATCCATGTAGGATTTTTTGAGATATAAGACGTAAAAATTTTGGCGGGAAACAGATCTCTCTAGAGTTTTCCTTCAATTTGCATAAGATGTTTATAGGCCTTTAAATATATGAAATTATAATTGGAAGTTGATTAAATTTTATACGCAGTCTATTTTATGTATTTTAAAGTGACTTATGACCAAGAAAATGTGATCCATGTGCAAAAACTTTTAGCACTGTTTGGATGGATAAAACCCGAGGATATAGAATGCCTCTGAAATCTGAGTCTCGTACTCCCTTAAAATAAAATACTGTTACTGAAAATGAAAAAATGCTTTGCCCATCAGCAGCACGAAAGCAAGTAGGAACTAGAGGCTCACATGACAAAATACTGAGGTTACTGTGAAGCCTATATTGCTCACCTGGTTACTGATCAAATAAGACTTCCCACACCTGGTAGATATTGCATATTTAATATTAATTTGATGTTTGGAATGGTTTTCAAGAAGTAACGATTTAGAATATTTTCCCATAGACTTCTGTGTTAACCTCTACTCCCCGTTAGCGACCATTTTAAATTTCTGATTGGTAACAATATACAACATTTTGTAGATAAGTATCAAGTTACCATCCCTACTTAATATCAACTTGATATGTAAAATAGCAATTTACACCACTTCCCCATAAGGTCCAATGCTAAACTATAATCTGCAGTTGCGGCCATCTTGGATTTTTGATAGGTCCAAAAATCATACATTTGCCTAATGACTATCATGTTACTATTCAAAGTTAAAATCAATCTGATATATGAATCAGTTTTCAAGAATTAACAATTCACAACATTCCAAAAGAGTCCTTTGTTAAACTTTTTTCAACGGTGGCGACCATTTTGGATTTTTGATGAGTAAAGATATGCCAAATTTGGTGGATGACCATTATGTTATTATATAATAGTAACTGATGTATACGGCAATATCGTAATACATAGACTGCTCGAGAGCCATAGTATGGACCAGAGGAATGATATGGCCCAAGCCGAAGGCGGGGGCATATCATTTCTCTGGTCCATACCATGGCCCCAAGGGAAGTCTATTTACGATATTGCCGTATACAACAGTTACTATTGTGTTTATCGCATTGAATAAACAGAATAAATTGCATTGTTTGTAACAATTATTCAATTTTTTTCCGTTTGAGAGTGTTTAAAAGCGTAAAGTTTTTTTTTATTTTATTTTTCTATTTATTTGGAAAATAAAAACTGCAATCAATTTAAATTTTTATTTATTTGGAAAATGAAAAACTGCAATCAATGTAGTTATTTTTCTCATAATTATACCATAATATCTAAGTTAAAATATTTCACTTCTGTAATCATCAGTTAACTAGTACACCAGTGAACACTTTAACGTTGTTAAACTAATTCTTCACAATTCAACCGATCGGTCAATATCTGGTATTGACTGCAACTACCGGTCCATATCTGGTATTGACTGCAACTATCGGTCCATATCAGATCAATTCAACCGATCGGTCAATATCTGGTATTGACTGCAACTACCGGTCCATATCTGGTATTGACTGCAACTATCGGTCCATATTTTTTGGACCGATGCATCAATACCGCAAGATAGAGAATGTCATGTGAAAGGTTTTAGGCCAATAGAATTCCAGATGTTTTACTGATATACAATAACCATTTCTAGTTAATATCAACTTAAGGATTTTTTTTTCAAGAATAGCAATTTACAACATTTTCCCATAGGATCCAATGTTAAACTAAGATCTGCATTGGCGACAGTCTTGGATTTATGATTGGTACTAAAAATCCTAAAGGACAAGGTGCGATAAGGGGTTGATTTGGCCTAAGATTTCAGTGAATTTCTAAGTTGCACCTCAAGATTTTATTTCATGTTCGTTTCAAAGTTGAGATCCTATTTACAGAAAAAAATACCAAAGCTAGAGCCAATGACGTCACAATAGGTACAGTTCTGACGTCATGAAAAGGTAACTTTTGAGAATTTTCATAGAAATATACCGAATTTGGCAGATTTTTGTACAGTTTTCCTGACCGGAACTATCGAGCACATTCAAGAATCAATTAGATATATTACCAACTTATTGGTACAAATGAATTTAACCTCTCATATAAATATTTCGTTGGTTCTCGCATGTGTTCTATATTTCATATGCAGAAAAAGTAGTCACAATAGGGTCTGTAAGTCTCGATCAATTATGGGACTTCCGGGCACATAATTTGTACCCGGAAGTTACATTTTTAACAACAACATATGACGTTTCAAACACAAAATTAGGACGTCATAATGCTGCAACGTCATATTTCGGCAGGAAACATTTTCAAATTGCAATTTTATCGTGATTTCTCGGTGTCACATGACGAGACTTACAGACCCTATTGGTCAAATTTGTCATTTTCGACAACATCTTCAATTTGTCCCTTCTTCTTCACTCAAAAACTCAGTAATCATACATCAATATTTGAGAACTGTTACTGTTTACTGAAGACATACCCATAGAATATTTCAATGAGAAAATTCTGTCAATTCAACCAAATTTATTTTTCAGGCCAAATATGGCCCTTATCGCCCCTACTCCTTTGATATATTTCTATGAAAATGCCCAAAAGTAGCCTTTTCATGACGTCAGAACTGTACTTATTATGACGTCATTGGTTCTAACTTTTGTATTTCTTCTGTAAATGGGATCTCAACTTTGAAACGAACATGAAGACTAGTGCTTTTATCGGGCAAAGAATGACAGTGATTGTAAGAGCACTTTGCCAGTTTAATTGATGTTTAATGACAATCCCGCACCCATGACCAATGAAGACATGAATGTAGCTTTGCTCGACAATTAGCAAAGAATTCCGCTTAAACCGGTGCTAGGGGCCGTCTTAAACTTACTATGAGGTATGAGCAAAGCTCATTGTTGAAGGTCTCATGGTGACTTCAAGATGAAGATCAACAATAAAAACGTTGTTCCTTTGCTTGTTTTTTACCATTTATTTGTGGAAACTTTGTCTCATGTGCATTTACTCCATAACCTTTTATTCACCACGAAAGAAAATCTTGAGGAGCAACTCAGAAATTCCCTGGAATCTTGGGCCAAATCAACCCTTTATCGCACCTTGTCCTTTACATTACTTTAAATTTTAATTAAACAACTTGAATCTTTTTTGTTTAAATTGTTGTATAACCACCAGTTTCTCTTGATTAGATGTTTACATAAGTTCCAATTTCGCCTTAGCTGACATAAATATGTACTAAGGCGAAATGGGAATATTTTTTTATATAAAATTTCACAGCTAAGGCGAAATGGGAACAAGCCATAAAAAGTGGGTAATAGCATGTTTGGAACACTAAGCAGATTGAAATGCAGCAGCAGGTTTGCGTCTGTCCTAAGTCGGGAAATTTATTAAGCCATTGCGTTTTTTGTCTGTTTTCTACTTAGTTTAATTTTTGTCTACATAGGAATCTAGGATGGTGTCTATTTCGCTGAACTTGATTACTCTTTATTTAGGGGCCAACTCCAACCTGCCGTTGGGTGTGGGGTTTCCTCACCGTTCATTGAAGATCTTATGGTGACCCTTTGGATCTTATGGTGACCCTTTGAGTCGTTGTCACTTTGACACATTTTTTGTTTCCCTTCTTTCTTTCAATACAACAGCATTCAACAAAAGCATACTCCATGTGATATTGTAGTTCTGTTATACCTTTGATGGAGCCACAGTTTCACATTAAAAAAAAATTCATCAAACTATTTAGAAACGATTTTCCCTATACGTCATTCCGAGATAATCCTTATTAGATTGTAACCGATTATATTAGTTGTAGATATTTATGTATAATATAGACACATTTAATCAGTTTCCAACCGCTAAATACCCGATGAATATTACAAAAAGTGATGACATGGATTACGTTGTTTCAAACCTTAATTAGATGTTTATTGGTTGTTAACCCGAATGCACTTTGTTTTAATCATGGCATGGCACCAATGTAAAAAAAATCTGTTTTAGAAATCTTTATAACTACATTTACTAATTGCAAAATCTATCTGCCGAAAAAATACAGAAATCAAAAAGGTAAGAATGAGACGCCCAAGATGAATGAAATTTGAAGTTCAACGCATTGACGATGAATTGCTATAGAGTAAATACACAGAGACGGTCTTTGGATATACAAAGTAAGACAAGGTAATACGAAGTAACGGAACAACGCTTTTTGTTGTTGTGCTTCGCCTTACAGTAACCATGAGTTACAGCATAACAAAATTACCTGTTTTTTATGCAACTTCGGTAATTTTCGTATTTTTAACAATGAGGTTAACTTATACATCATAGTAAGTTAAAAATTGTCCTAACACCGGTTTGATTGGAATGTCGAATTACTCTACATTTTTCATTGTTTATTATGCTAGAAAGTTTCCGGTGACTGTGGCATGTGTAGGGTGATCTGAAAACTATGGTTAGATTTATAGAAACACAACTAAACTTTGTAACCATATATTAGATTATAATTAATGTTTTAAAGAATCAGTTCAACATATCTTCTTGAGCTTAAGGCTTTATGGGTTAAGTAGCTAAAACCTTGTCCAACAGGTTGAAATAATTTACAAATGCAATACTCATGCTCGATTTTGGAAGACACGCTTTGTCATATCAAATATTAATAATAATTTGTATTGTTTAAATGATAAAGCAAAATTATACTATTTTGATTTTAGCTATTTTCAAAAGTCCCAGGTTTGCTGGGATGCAAGTTTTTTTATGACATAAGAACCTGCTTTAGACATTTCTATAAGGAAGCCTCTTCCAACAATATTGAAGAAAACTATTTTTGTTGGATTTTTTTGTAGAATTGACGCAAGCCATCCATTCTCATAAACGAAAAAAGACAACTTTTCTATTGAGAAAGGGTCACATTCTAGAACCCTGGCGTACCAAGCCCCTGTGATATGCTTTGGAACAAACAGATACCGGGATTGATATTTAATAACAACAAATCTCTTTTAGCAATGAATGATCTAGTTAGACAGGGTTGCCACACATCCGGGAAAATGGGAAAAAGCCGTGATTTTCGTTTAGGTGCTCCCGGTCGGGATATAGCCGGGAAAATACGAAAAATAACAAAAATCCGGGGAAAATCCTCGAAAAACGAAAAACCGGAAGTTGTTAATAAAACGAATTACTTCCCTTTTACGCAAATTCAAATTTTTCCACATGCGTCGTAATTAAATAACCATCGGTTAAAAACTTCGTAAAGGGTTAATGGCTATTGTTCACTAGTACACATTATGTGAATTCACTGACATTCAATAAATGTAACTCTTATCTTAAAAATATTAATGTAGACAAACTTCAAAAGGACAACCCTCAAGGGGCAATCTTACAGGTATTGTACCTCTCGATCTGATGCCCTTGTCGAAAACGTTTCATTGATAGTTCTGAGTTGAGGTTCAACAAACATGACATTAAAAAATATTGACGTTTATAGATTGGTCAGCAAATTAAAGTGACATCACAAGTTGGAGTCGAATAGGGTAAAAAGACAAAGGCAAATCCAAGATGTACACAAGACAAAAGGAAGACGGCTTATTCCCGATTTTGTTCAGGCAGGCTATTTTAGCTAATGATGGGTTTAATTTAAAATAAATAACTAAATACCGAAGTTACTCTGAATTTAATTTCTGCATATGCGCATTTCGACACTTATGTCTCTTCAGTGCAGATAAAATCTAAACGTTTGGAAGACCATTAACTCAAAGATGTGTAAAAACTAATAGAGAACAAATTACCAATATGATCTAAATGTAAGGCCAAATTCAGCTAAGGACAGAGCTTTGCGTGAGGGATATACTCCTTAGTTTTCAACAAAATTTACAAAAGTTAGATATTGTAAGGTTTCAAATAGAATCGGTTTTCGGGTCAGCACCGAAGTACTGACTACTGGGCTGATGAATACCCCCGGGTACTAACAGTCCACCAGCAGTGGCATCGACCAAGTGGTAACGAATAACTAAATACTGAAGTGACTGTAAATTTAATTTCTGCATATGCGCATTTCGACAACTTATGTCTCTTCAGCACAGATAAAATATAAACGTCTGAAGACCATTAACTCAAAGATGTGTAAAAACTGATAGAGAAGAAATAACCAATATGATCTAAGTGTAAAGCCAAATTCATCTAAGGACAGATCTTTGCATGAGGGAGATACTCCTTAGTTTTTAACAAAATTTACAAAAGTTACATATTGTAAGGTTCCAATAGAATCGGTTTTCGGGTCAGCACCGAAGTACTGACTACTGGGCTGGTGAATACCCTCGGGGACTAACAGTCCACCAGCAGTGGCATCGACCCAGTGGTAACAAATAACTAAATACCGAAGTTACTGTGAATTGAAGTTCTGCATATGCGCATTTTGACAACTTATGTCTCTTCAGTGCAGATAAAATCTAAACATTTGGAAGACCATTAACCCAAAGATGTGTAAAAACTGATAGAGAACAATTAACCAATATGATCTAAATGTAAAGCCAAACTCAGCTAAGGACAGATCTTTGAATGAGGGAGATAGTTTTCAACAATAAATAATGAATTAACTTTCCTAATTTATGAACTTAGTCAAATCTTTTTATGGGAAACATGCAGGACGCAGAGGTGTTTACCACAACGGCTTTTCCGTATTTTCAAGTAAAAATATGCACTACGGATTCACATTTCAAATGTTTACTGAAAAATCTGGAAATGAAACTATCTATGAGGGGTCTTCAGTTCAAAATTCGAAAAGCACACAAACCATACGAAACAAACTGTGTGCAAACGTCTCGCCCTATGAGTATTAAAGACTCTATCTATGTTTCTCGTACAAGAGCAGACCCGCTGGGTCGTATAGCAGGCGCAATTTTCCGCCCCTACCCATTTTTGTAGTGTCAATCAAAACTCGCTGCCCTATTTGTCAATTCAGTCTTCATTATCTTTCTCCTTGTACTTATATTTTATTTGAATTGATTAATTTGACCCCTAATATATTTCTAGTAAAAAGGTATACTCGCTAGGGGTCATATGGAAGGCTTAATTTCCTCGTAGAAGAGCAGACTCGCGAGGGGTCCCATGGAAGGCTTAATTTCCTGGCACTACCAATTTTACCAATTTTCCAGTGGCAGTTGGCTAGACAGATTACAACACGGAAAGCCTGACAGAACCATTGTAGACAAACTGTTTGAAGAAACGCTACGCCGCAAGCAGTTTAAATACCCCTTCTATAGCAGACCAACTAGGGGTCGTATGGAAGGCTAAATTTCCTGCCCCTACCCATTTCCAGATTTCCTTCTTCTTTTAGATATTACTTCTGAATTATTTTGTTTTCGTCTATATACAGCTTAAATATTGCTCACAATTTAGAAATAAAAACAGTGGATAAAATCGACGAAATGAACACAACAGTTAAAATGAAAAAAAAATATTTATGTTATAGATCACTTTTGTTTTATAAACGGGAAAACATTATCAAAAAACGGATGATTACGGACACATTACTGCTTGAATACTGATACCAGTTAAGTGGGGTTAACAGGTATGAGCAAGAGACCACCATTGTTTTCCCCTATATGTTCTTTATGAAGAAATTTGAAATAAATAAAATGGCATCAACTCAAACCAAATTAGATTTGGCTTGATTTTCGGGTAAAAAATATCATTGAGGATTTTTTTAATTCAACTTCAAAGAGACATACCATCAAAATATAAAACCAGATGTCTTCCGAAATCAGTGGTCTCGCGCAATGCAGAACAAAGCAACACCACAAATGAAGAGCACGGATGTTACATTACTGGCTAATACATGTATTTGTAGAGATTTTGTCTGATGTGCATATCCTTTCGTTGTTTGTTTATAAGGATAAGTGAATGACCATCTTAAGGATGTAGTAAGTTGAGGTTTTTGGAATTTGTAAAAGTCATTCGGATTTCTCTGATTTTATCCAGTATTACTATGTAAAATATTTTGCCCCATTACACCAAATTTTTTAGTCATCAAAGTCTTTAGAGGTGCATTTTAAGTCAGTAAACAAGATTTTATTAGATTGTAGATTTTCCTTCCATGTGAAACAAATCAATATTGTATCCATGCTATACTAAGGTAAAAGTCCAAGAGAGCCTTTCCCGCCATTTTTTAAAATGTGAAATATCTTGAAAACAAGGCTCATAATCTATCAATATTTTTAGCTTACCTTATTCCATTAACAATTCTCTTTCCATTTAGGGTACCAATTCGAAATCGTAGATTTATAAAATTTCACCTTACTACATCCTTTTAATATCTCATTATTTTCATTTGTTTTAATCCTTGAAATCTTGTAAACATCCTTGAAAAACCCTTGAATTTCATATGTGGTAAAGAGTGGTAACCCTGGTTAGAGGACAGCTCGAGTTATTTTTGAATCATTGCATGTTGAAGGTAGATAATCCTTTGGAAATATATAAAAAATTTCAAAAGTCAATTAAAATATCCATAAAAAATATGCTTAAAGTCGCCAAAATAAATGTATACGTACTTCAAAAGATCATAAATAATTCAAAATATGGTTGGATGTCAAAATTTTAAAAAAGATGCTTCTGTTGAAGCTCTAAAATTGGCTTTACTACCATATAGCGGGTAATTTTCGCGGTTGCAAAATTTTGTGATTCGTTCCCAAAAGAGGAGTATTCAATTTTAACGGTCTTCAATTTTTTTTAGTTTAAAATTGTGTGAAGGACAATCATGTATGAAAATGTACTGACTTATATTAGGCTAGTTTTTATTTTCGCTCTTCTGTTAACCTCGTGAATATAGCGAAAATTAGAACCTCGCGAAAATTACCCGCTATTTGATTTATTTTCCAAAATTTAAGCGAAATAGAATACTAATTGACTGATTGAATATTGTTTAACGTCTACTGAGTAATATTTCAGCCAATCAAAACGAGAACAAGTTTGTTAATAAATAATCCTTTTGGGGTATGGAATGGGTCATGGGACGTGAAATTCTGACTGCCACTGGAAAAGTAGGGTGAAATGGAAAGGGGCCGGGAATTTAGCCTTGAAGCTGATCACCTACGGACCACTCAAAAAGAGCTTGCTATTAGGGTTCTTTAACGTGCAGGAAGCGTGGCATTTCTTCTAACACGTGGACCTGAGTTTACATCCCATCCGAAAGATGGGTTGTGTATTTATTAATCCCGCACAACCACGGAATGGGTCCTATTTCTATATCCCGGAGTTCCCTCGGGGGTAGAATACCGATAGATTACAGCATAAGTAGATTAATATTTCTCTAATTTCTACCGTTTTCACGTTTCCTAAACAGTGGGAGAAATACATTTCTCCTGTGTAGAAAGTATGTCGTTCTCGGCAAATGACTGGATGAAATAAAATTTTGACGTCAAATATGTTTGCCCTTTCCGCTTTTACCAGTGTGACGTCATGCTTAAAGAACACATTTATTTCAAAGGTGTCATGTTTTTATCCAAAATCTCCTTGAAATCATTAGGGAAATAAATTCCGCAACAAACAACATTTCTACACTCTCGATAGTTAAATATTATCATATTTTAACCGCTCGGCAAGGCTCGCTTTTAAAAATTTGAAAATTTAACTATCTCTAATGTAAAATATCGTTTCTCAATCGATGCAGCTGTGAATTCTATACTCTATGTAACGGAGAGTATGGTACCAGAAATCGAACCCGGCATCTCTACCACTCTTCACTCTTTTCTTTTTAGTGAACAAAAGTTCTTCAAAATAGGATCAGAAAAACATCCCAAAGGGCTGATCAACAAGTCTTTTAGTACAGTCTTTTACTGGAGGTTGAAAAAAAAACAACTGCAGTATAATACCTATAATACGGAAGGGACAAAGAGTGTGAAATAAGACAGATACAACGCCATTCTCAATTCAGATTTCAAGGCAGAAGTTTATGAATTTTCTCATTCAAAGTTCAATTTTATCTTGTTTATCATCTCACCAAATCAGTTTTAATGCAAAATTTGAGTTTTTTTTTCATTTTATGTTTTGAAAAATCTTGGAATTTTAACTGGAAATAACTGTAACCTCAATCTGCTTACATTTCAGTCCAGTTTAATTTAAAATCTTTCGCTCTATTACTTTAATAACCGAATAACCAAAGTGTGTGGAATTTCATCGGTAATTCAACGGAAACTGCATATCACTGTTGTCCCTGCGATTTGAAGTTTTCCAGTGGGGGCAATTTCAAACCATATTTCCCATTATATTTCTTTTCTTCGTATAAGAATATATTTCTCTCATGTAAATAACCACGCATTTCTCATGGGATTATGAAATTCTAATGTTTATTGTCAAAGTGCAGTTGTTTAAAATCATACAAGGATATTGTACAAAATGGGGCTTAATTCCAATAGGAGTCGATTTATTTTGACTATTCACACCATTTGAAAGCTCTTCAAAATGGTGGCACTATTCGCAATTATAAATCGAAATGAGGCCTTTCTATTTTGAACCATTTCATCCTTTAACGAAAAAAAAAATCCCCAATTTTGTTAATTTATTATTTATATGATAAAACGTGTGAAATATATATTGTTATAACATACCACTTCCACATATGTACATATAATTTTCTTTTCACATCGTCCAGTCTCGTCATTGTAGGGTATATAGTCTGCCTGTTTTACAGCACATGTTTTTGGAGTAAAATAAACATTATTTGAAACTTAGAACAATGCCATATTTTACTCGACTTTAATTTTGTTATCATTTTTTTTCTCCACGCTTCATAAAAGATGCATCAACAGTTTCTTGATACTTACACTGTTCAGCTTAGTAAAAAGTTTTGTCTCCTCTGTAGTAGAATATTCTTTTCAAAGAATTAAACAAGCCTGCAGTATAATTTTTGTTCCTATTATCATATTAAACATTGTATAATTTTTTTTTTCATAGGAAGGCTATAAATGAAAAAGGTATAAACCTATCAATTAACGAATAGAAAGTCTTAGCAAATTCACGATTATCTCTGCTCTTACATAGAAGTTGTATATGCCCCACAATTCTTACAGACCTTGGTATGTAAAAAGTAAACAATATTAATGAAATCCTGTAGTTGAGGGCTTTACCATATAGGACGGATTCCTATCTCCATATTAGAACAGCTAAGTCCCTAAAACAGGAAATATTCCTTGGGAACCAACAACAGTTTTTGTATAGACAAGCGAGAAAACTACAAGTATTACATTCAAAACTAAAGCACTGACGATATGAATTCTCATGAAAACCGAGTAACATCATGTTCCCCGGAAGAGTAAGTATGTCCTCCTGAATGTCACTGAGTCAATTCACAGTGAAGTAAAAATTTATGAAAGTGTTAAATATAGCTGAACATTCTCATTAATGTTACGAACCTGTCATATCCTTCAATATTGTGCTGGTAACATAAAAGAAGTATACCGTACAAGTGGCTATTTTCGCGAGGACTTATTCGCGACCATTATGAAATCACGAAAATTACATTCCGCGAAATATAATTTGTATGAGATTTTAAACAGTAAATGATAAACAATCGCGAAAATTTGAGTCCCGCAAAAATACAGTCCAGCAATTTTGAAAGAAATCGCGAAATTTGCGTTCCACGAAAATACCCACTTATAAGGTATAATAGATCAATCTTCATCATTACAATTGTCAGATTTTAATATCATTTTAAGGATTTTTTTCAAAATTTCTGACGAGCTCAAAGCTGCCAGCATTCGAAAAGAACCTTTAATCTGTCAAACACGTTGAAATAATTAAAAAAATGTAAGACTCATACTCTATTTTTTCTACAGACATGTTTTAATGTCTAATAATAATCATATTTTTAAATGACCGGTGATGCAGAATTTGTTTGATTGTCGTTTAACGCCAACTTTAGCAATATTTCAGCTATATCGTGGCGTGAACTGTTGATATTAGTACGAAATATACAAGTTAATATAAGTCACTTAAAACATATTGCTTTGTACAGATAAAAGGGATTTCTAAAAGATAAAAAACCATATTATAGATAATTTAAGATAAATACATCAAATTTGATGAAATTTGTTAAAAAAATTGGATAATATACTTATATTTTACTATACAAATTGACAGCTTTTAAAAATTGAATAATTTTGTCGCCAGCGACGTATGTAAATAAATCTGTAAGAGAATCAGCTGTATAAAATGTACGACGTATGTCGGCAACATCGACACAGTCAAGTAAAATATGTTGTATTGTGTAAGCACAATTACACGGAATACACCCAGGTCGGTCTTCACCATTTAGAATGTAACCATGAGATGTGCAGAACTTGGTTGTTTTCAACTGTTTTCAGTGGTCCCTTGTTTTCCTGGGCATGTATGTTTTTTTTGGTATGCTTCTTTTTATAAGGAATCTCTTTCAACAACACTAAAGAAACTGCACATTTTGTTTGATTTGACTGTACATCTAAAAGCTTATACCAACTATTAATCCTCAAGTTTTCTTACTATTGGTTCGATGAGTTCCCTGTGGTTATTTAAATGTTGTGATCTTCTTCTATTAGTCTTTTTGTCGGGCAAAGGATGACTGCGATTGTAAAAACACTTTGCCAGCTAAGTTTGTTTGTTGACGATCCCGCATCTATGGATCAAATGGTAAAAAAGCATGCATGTAGCGTTGCTCGACAATAAGCAATGAATTCGCTCAAACTGGTGCGGGGGCTGTCTTGAACTTGATATTAGGTATAAGTGAAGCTCTTTGTTGAAGGCCTCACAGTGACTTCACGATCAAGAACAACAATAAGAGCGTTGTTCCATTGCTTAATATTACCATGCATTTGTGGAGACTTTGTCTCATTTGCTTGTACTCCATATCCCTTCATTATTAATCATGAACGAACGAAAAGACAACCTTTCTGAGGAAGTGTCACATCCCACAGTCCTGACGTACAAAACATCCGAGGTATGTTTTGAAACCAACAGAGATACTGCGATAAATATATATTGCAAATATTTATGACAGATTATAAAAGGTATCATATACCATAATTAAAAGATTTATAGCATTACCTTTAAAACCGATTAAATGTTGTGGATTCTGCAGAAATTAATATAAACAATTATCCGTTTAAGCACTGAATGATCTATTTAGTGGACAAAACACGGTATTTTTAAATCATGGCATGTTGTAGGCAGACAATCCTTTAGAGAGAACATAATTGCAAAAGTCAATAAACACACACTGTATCTCATAAAGAATGCTTAAAATCGCCAAAAATTAATACAAACGTACTTAGGAAGATCACAATAATATCCAAATTTAAACGGGCTGGATGCCAAATAGTAAAAAAACGGTGCTACTGTTGAAGCTCTGAAATCTGCTTTACTTTTTAAGTTATTTGACAACATTTTAAGGAAACTAGAATACCGATGGAATAAAGCACAATTAGATTGGCATGGTTTTTATTGGGTCCGTGTTGTTCATCTGCATGTGTGTTTTCAATTTTCCTTTTTGTACCGTACTCATGTGGTGTCCTTTTTTCTTAGTGTTTCCGATGTTGCCATTGCCCATGGATTGTTCGTTCTTTTGACTGACAGTTAGGTTCTCACTTACATTACGCAGAGCAAATTCTCTAGTGTTACCGGCGATATTGAACCTGGCATCTCCACCACTCTTCAATCCTCTACCTTCAATATGGCTTCCGGCACCTGAATCGGTTTTCAGGGGCTTCAGCTACAGAGCTGCCGGGCGCGTCCCTAGTTAGCGGATAGGGGAATGCCATGTCTATGCGGGGTAGTCAGGTCATAATACAGAAATCCTGACCGCGAACCATTGTAACCAAACTGTGTGGAGAAACGCCACGCTCCATGCAGTATAAAGACCCCTTTTATATTTCTTTAAATAGAGCAGACGTACTGAGTGACATGGAAGGCTAAATTCTCTGCCCCTATCCATTTCTCCCCTTTCCAGTGGCAATCAAAAGTCGTTGCCCCTGTTTTCCCTTCCACCTTTGTTTGTTTCTTCTTTTACTTACAAATTTTTGAATTGACTTGTTCCCGTCCTGATATAGCTGTAATATTGCTCACTGGACGTTAAACTCTAACTAATCAATCAATCAATCAATCTGGCTTACCGTCTGAAGGATCGACCCGTAAGCTCAGTCGATTTACTGGCTATCTAAATATATCACCTACTACAACGCAGACAAATTGTCCTGTTAAAATTCACCGACTTGAAATAAAAGTCATCATACTAATTTTTGTATAACCCCGATATAAACACTTACCCTGGTTAGCTCCACCTAATCGTCGTAGGTTTTTTTCGTTGGAAGCCAAATGTAACGGATTCTTATTGTACATTTTCCGTTTTTTACCACTCTTGATATGACACAACTACAAAACACACTAACATCATCGCAAATATAAAAAAGCTGAGTCACTCCGGTGTTCCTAAAGTCATAAGCACGTATAGATTTTTATGTAAATTACCTAGTTATTTCCCCCCCCCCCCCAAAAAAAAAAATATTTTGCATGTTTTTCAAAAGAATTTTGCTTATGATCATTATACTATATATAATAATTCAACAATTTTTTTCTTAATGCGACAGTGTTTTACTAGCTGACCTATAACCACCTTCCCTAATTTGGTTTAGACTCATTCCTTTCTTGTGGAGATAGAGGTCTTACATTAAGAAGTCTACCTTGATTTCGTTTTAGTAGTGTATTTATTGTATCTTAAGGAAACTAAATAGAAAATGGGAGAATTTGGTTCAGAAAAACCGATTAAACCCTTTCACTGCTTTTTACTAGTGCCGGTATCAAGCAAGGCTGTCCCAAGCTTTTATTGCTGTTTTCGTTTTTCTTTTATTTTTGTTGTGAAAAACTTTGCAGGTGTTTTCTTTTTAACTGACAAAATTTCTCTTTTATATATCCAGCAAAGTATTTCACAGAGCCGATAAACAAGAAATCCTTTAGTACGGTCTTGAATTCAAGTTTAAGATCAATTCAATTTCAATGGTCATTTCAAATCAGATTTTAACGCAGAATTTCATAACTTTCTCTAATTTCAATTTCAATACGATAACAATGCCATCTTTACCATTTTGCCAATTCAGTTTTAATGCAGAATTTAGGAATATTTCCTTCAAAGTTTTGAATAATCTTGGAATGATTTCTCCAAATGATTGTGTCCTTAATCTGCTAGCAGCTCAGTGCGGCTGAAATATAGAATAGTTGAAATTTTGTTTCGGAAACAAAAAATATTGTCGACAATAGTGGACAAGCCTTTTAAATATTCTTATTATCGGTAATTAACGAAATCATTTGATACGACACATTTTGAAAAATAAAAATCACTTTTGAAGAAATCATGAAATTGATTATTGATATAGTAAAATGATTTGTGTGACCCTTTACGGTTTTGTAGATTATCATTCTTCGATTACATTTATGCACTGATTGACAAAGTAGGTTGATTTTTCTGTTTACTGTGATTTTGATATATTTCAATGAGATTTATACCATTCCTTGTTTCCTATGCTATGTCCTTACTTCCAATAGGAATATTATGCTACCACGGGATAACAAAAAAAAAAAAAATACCGATGGGAAATAGTGTTTGGTGGTTGTTACCTGTGATTGAAATTTGTAGTTCTGATGTTCTTCTGTAATATTCAGAATAAAGAGCTTTCTTAGGGATCTTAGGGAGACTTTATATTTGACCGAAAACTTGACTATTCTTGGCTTCTTTTTTCCAAGAAGTAGCTTCAAAACATTATTATACTCCCGCTTTAGCGGGTTGTATATAGTGATCATGATGTCTGTTCGTTATTTCGTCCGCCATAGGGTACATACATTGTGGCGACAACTCATCCTAGACCGCTTGGTGAAATTTAATGAAACTTTCACAGAATGTTCAGTACATATTGCCATTGTGCACCAGCTATTTAAAAATTTGATTTGACTTGAATATTTTTGTTTGGTGATTTTTTACATCTGGAATCAAATGGTGGAGCGGGGGTATGTTTTTGTGAGCTTTGCTCACAGTTTTTCTAGTGTTAGTACATATTTGTTTATTATTAACTACTTTATGCAACATAAACTGAATGTTCATCCCAGGCAGTCTTAAAAGATGCCAGTATTTACTCGTGACATTTCATTTCTGTAGTATTATAGATGCCACGAGAATTATTACCAAAAAAGTTTTCTTTTACATTCCCATTAAACGGTTTGATCTATAAAATTATTTTCCGATTCAGTTTTGATTAGATATGTTTCACGTGCCATGCAATTTTCTAGTGTAATAAGTAAACTAAAAATATACAATCCCTCTTGGGTATATGTATAATACTGAAAATAAGTAAATTGTACCGACAGTAAGAAATGTCAACATTGACGTATTTAACTTTTAACGACATAAAACTAAAGGACCGAATAATTAATCCTAAAAACTAAATACCAACGATGACGTAATAACCAATTATCAACACAATATTCTCAAACCAACAATCAAACTTAAACGTAGAAAGCAGCCTCCGCCTGCTAGGCTCAGCATAGTCTCTTTTTATTCCATTAATAACTAGATGTATTTTCTACAAAATATTTGCACTAAACATGTTCTTTTTTATTATTTTGTCACATTTGAAACATCGTGGAATATGCTATAATTATCCGTCCTAACCGAGTTGTTCACGAGCAAAATGGAGGTCACAGAAAGCATCCAAAGTAATTACGTTGCAGCTGGCATCCAAGAAAGCATCAGAATAACAAATATAGATGATATGGGACATGTCAGTGAATATGAATAGACTTAAATTACTGTTCCTAACCAAATAATGCATTTAATGTAGGTCAGAGACAGCAGCCGAAGGATGCATTACCGTTTTCATCTATAGATTCATTATGTATACCAATATGGTTGATTGGGCCATGCCATTAAGCTAAAATTGACTTTAGCCGTTCTACCCAAGGTGCTCGTGCGTTGAATGTAATTTACAGTCCCTTCTGGAAAAAAATGAAGTTTCGGTCCGAACTCCGATTCAAGATTCTTTCTTTACTTGATACTTGGATGATTATTTCTTTTAACTGTCTACGGCCATTCAATGACCATTGCTGTTGAGTTGCTACCGGACACTACCGCAATGGAAAGGGATGTTTTGCTAACCATAAAACCGTTTTAACTCACCATTTCTTTTGAAATGCCTGTACCAAGTCAGGACCGATGCTATCGACAAGTTTGTCGGTCGCTCCTACCTGATTTGTCTTTTTGTCTCATGGAATTCATCTCTTGACCACTCTGTTCGGTAATCTTGTTATAACCACATTTACAGACAGCATCGAAAAATGCGATGCTGCTGTTATCTCCGGGTGCATCATGCATACCACCTCAGTTGGTGAAGGACATGTCACTAAGCAGGGATGAACTTAACCTTTTCTACCTTACCAAGTTGCTCATGCGTTAAACGAGGTAAAAGACAGCAACCCAAGCATGTAATTAAGCTACCATTAAAAGGTACATCATACACACCAATATGGTTAATGGCGGACATGTCAGTAAGCGGGAATGGACTTTAACCCGAATTTTTCTTGATACCTGCATACAAAATTTGGTAGTATTTGGTTTCAAGTATGTTTGTTCTTCCGTTTGTCTGATTGTCTATCAAGGTGCTAATTTTGTTTAATCAACTACTTGCAACAAGAACCACAAATTTTGCTGACTGTTTCTTAATACATTGAACATGTCCAACTCCTATTTTGGTTGCATGTTTCCGGATTTTGCAAATAGTTGAACCTATTCATTTTTGACAATTCGTTTCCATAACCAAAGTAGAAATTATGGCGCAAACATCTCTTCTCACAGTTTAAATAAGGTATCTGAATCTTTAAACCAACAGCCCTAGAACTTCGCAGGGTTTTTCTTGTGTACCACCTGTTCTGGTTCCATTATTTTTTTTCTGGATTGTATAGTAGGGGAGCTATTTTGTGAAATAAATTTCTTTCACAGTTCTTAAGCAGATCTGAAATTTTGCAGGGTCTTTACATATACACTCAATATTTGCATTTTTATTTTGGTTACATTTTAAATATTTCTATAAATTTTTCATTTTTATTCAACAACATTCTATTTGTAGGATATCCATTTTTGTTTTTATCAACATCCTTCACATATTTCAACCAAATGTTCTGAAAATTTATGTTTTATATGCATTGAAAATTTGCACTTCCTCATTATGGATGCATTCTTTAATTTTATTGTGTTTTACAGATGACTTAACTCGACTTTTTTTAAACAATATTCTGTTTGGAGGGCACTGTAAACTTATTACTTTTTGCGGTGAACGAATTAACGCTATTTTCGCGGTTGGCCGTGGAACGAGAAAAATGGTACCATTTTTAACAATGAAAACCGTGACAACTGATTCCTGCATATGAGATGATCTTTCATAAACCGCGAAAATAAGTATTCGCGAAAATTAATACGTTTACAGTTTTCATTTGGCTAATTATCACACCCTGCTACAGGTTTTATGTGCTAAGGTGAGAACTCAAAAATGCTCCACCGTGGGTATTTTTTTTTCGTTGAAGGGGTTAGTTAATTTTCTAAAAAATTTCAGACATATTAAAAAACAAATGCGGATGATTCTAAAAATGACAAGAAATTACAACAACAAAGGACTGGATCGAATTCAAATCAATATACCATATCGTTATCTGGACATACTTAGCCAACATCTCGACAGGTAAATCATGATGTCATGACATAAAATACCGTTCGGAAGTTACTGAAAATTTAATTTCTACATATCCGAATTTCGACCACTTATGTCTCTTTAGTGCAGATCAAATCAAAACATTTGCAAATCCATATACCGATATATGTGTAAACACGAATCAGAAAAAAACAATTATAAAGTTGGAGGAAATACATAGATGAAAATTCTGAAATGATAAAACTGAAACAGAACCGGATCTTCCAACTTGGCGTTCCCGGAAGCATGTTGTAAGTATAACACATTTCCTGTAGAGATAGTTTCCGTTATAGTATATGTAGTATTTTATTTGATGAGAAATAGTGGAGTCACATCCTAGTTGTATCACGTAATTATACACTCAAGGGCTAAAGTTCAACTTTATCGTAATTTAAGAAATGTTTCACTTCGTACAAAGCTCTGTACCTAACTGATTTTGGCAATAATTGAGATCATATTGGTTATTTGTTCTTTGTCTAATATCACCAGAAACTTTAGAAGGAGCGTAAAAAATCTGTTTAAGTCATTATTGTGCCAATTAAACTATATTTAATATATTTAAATTTTTGACATTAAAATTTATTGTAAATTCTTAGTTTCATTGGACTAACGACAAGATGAATAAAAAAATTGAACAGACAATAATTTCAAAATTTTATAAAAAAAACAGGCTCTTTTTCACAATCAGACCACACTTCAATTCTGGAGATTGTTTGAAACAGAGGTGGTGTCTTTACATGCATTTGCCGTTTAGGAGTTTTACGAAAGGATATGGAGTAAAGGAAATACTTTTGGAATTGAGTGTTATTACAAAATGCAAACCTAAGACCCAAATAAACCATTGTGCAAGAAATTCTCAAAATGCACAGTGCATTTTTGAAATCCGAAAATCGGAAACTTGAGTATTGAAGAGGGAATTGTAGAAAATGCCTTAATATTATCGAAGGAACAGAATTATATTTAGAATTGAAGAATGGAGATCATTTCAAAATAAAAATACGTTTTTACATTTACCGATTGTGATAATAATAATATTGCACTGAAGAGACATAAGTTGTCGAAATGCGCATATGCAGAAATCAAATTCACAGTAACTTCAGTATTTAGTTATTTGTTACCACTGGGTCGATGCCTCTGCTGGTAGACTGTTAGTCTCCGAGGGTATTCACCAGCCCAGTAGTCAGTACTTCAGTGCTGACCCGAAAGTCGATTCAAATTGGTACCTAACAATATCCAATTTTGTTGTAAATTTGTTGAAAACTAAGGAGTATCTCCCTCAAGCAAAGCTATGTCCTTAGCTGATTTTGGCTTTACATTTAGATCATATTGGTGATTTGCTCTCTATCAGTTTTAAACATCTTTGAGTTAATGGTCTTCCAAATGTTTAGATTTTATCGGCACTGAAGAGATATCAGTTGTCGAAATGCGCATATTCACAGTAACTTCGGATAGATATGCATGTCATTGCTTAATAAAAGGGTACGCAGAGAGCAGCATAATACGACCGCTGCATGTCGACCACTGAAATTGAACAAGTGTAATTTAAAGCAAATGTGGACACAGTCATTAGCTGGACACAAAATAGTGAAAATAAAGCTTACAATGAGAATAATCCAAAGAAAAAAAATCCTATCAAACGACTAAATACCGAAGTTACTGTGAATTTAAATTCTGCATATGCGCATTTCGACAAATTATGTCTGTTCAGTGCACATAAAATCTAAACGTTTGGAAGACCATAAACTCAAAGATGTTAATAAAGATTTCACATATTTCTTATAATTGCAATTTTGGTCCCTTGGGTCCCTTATAGTTTGGAAATGGTAAGAGCTACACCAAATCAATGGAATATTACTTAAAGCTTACAATGAGAGGAATGCAAGGAAAAAAAAATCCCATTAAAATCTAATGAAAAATAAAGATTTTACATATTTCTTATAATTGCAATTTTGGTCCCTTTGACCCTTTATAGCCCGGAAACGGTAAGCGCTACATCAAATCTGTTGGCATAGTTCTGAAAGCTTGCATTGAGAGGAATCCAATGAAAAAAATCCCCTCAAATCTTATCTAAAACAAAGATTTCACATATTTCTAAAAATTGCAATTCTGGCCCCTTTGACCCCTTATAACTCAGAAACGGAAAGAGCTACGCCAAATCTGTTGACATATTACTGAAAGTCTACAATGAGAGGAACCCAAAGAAAAAAATCCCATTGAAATCAGATGAAAAATAAAAATTTTAGGTATTCTGCAAATTTGCAATTTTGGCCTCGTTAGGCCCCTCATAGCTTGGAAAGGAAACCAACTATCAAAAATCTGGTGGTGCAGCACTATGTTTATTTTTCTTAAGGAATTCACTACAAAAAAAAACTGCATCAAAATCGCACTAAAAATAAAAAAAAATGAAAATTTTGAAATTTGCTCCTTTTGGACCCCATTTATCTCGAGAACGGTACAAGTCACGTGTAATCCGTTATATACTCCAGATTGGAAATTTTCTAAGGAGTTTACTGAGAGAAACTCCATCAAAATCTGATAGATAATAAGTATTCTACCGTCTAATATGTGAAAACACCAAATTTAACCCCTTTTGGTCCCTTCTTCTGAAACAGGCGGGGCCAGGAACATTAAATTATGACCCAGGCTTAAGCATGTGCCAAGAAACATCATACTAAAAATTGAAAATGATCCGTTTACTGGAACCAAAGTTATTCTGTCCACAGACACGAAAATACCCAATTTTACCCCTTTTTTCTAAAACGGGTGGGGCCACAATCCCGAAACCAAAACCCGGGATTAACTTTATGCCAAGAAAAATCATACTGAAATTTGAAGATGATCCGTTCACTAGAAACAAAGTTATGCTGGCCCATGTGTGCTGGCCACAGACGCCGACGACTGCGCCATACCATAATACGACCGCAAAAGAAAATGACAGTGCACAGACAGCAAATACACGTTCAGATGACAAGAAAAAAAAATAATCTAAGTGAACATTTAGATACTTGTGCACATATTTTCCCTATAGAGTAATGTGCAGATAACCGAATGGTGGCCAGATTTATTATTGGGCCATTTATCTGTGGAAAAAATACTGAAAACAAAGTTTTTATAATGTCGCTTGATCTACATACTTCACTTTGCAGTTTATATACAATCTCGATTATATTTTACGGTATATTATCTGGAACAAGTCTCATGATACAAATTTAATTCATAAACTTTCCTTACCCTATTCAACAATTTAGTAAAATTGTACAATCTACAAGACAAAAACAAAGATAGAAAAATGACAAACAAATTAAGAAAAGTACATCGGTTGGAGTGATCAAAATCATCATAACAATGACTTCACATAGCAAGTTTGAGACAGGAACTAAACAATTTAAAATCGACCTCCGCCCACATGCATGAAACAGCTATATCTGTCAAAATTTTGCTTCATCGTGTTTTATACTTAAACTGTAAAAGAAATTTTCAGCTGAAAAATACAGTATTTATACTTATATTTTTATATTTTTACTTATAAAATACAGTATTATTATTTTGTCATTATACTTTATTTAATATACATCGGCAAACAAATACCGAAGCAAGAACAAGGAAAGGGGAAATTCTAAAATCATAAATCCATATAATTAATGGTTACAAATCCGCAATTATTCATAATTCTATTTCCATAGGGGGTACCCCAACTTGACGCAACTCTAAAAATAGATGCAACCGAATTTCAACCCCGGGGGTCCCACAAATAATTTGTCGATACTGAGATCTTTCAAATTTCGGAATGAAAAATGGGGGTTCCCATTGCTCTTCTTGGTGAAAATTGGGGCTATAAAAAGGGTCGGTATTTTTTTGGAAAATATTTTAAATCCCACCCATAACATAAACATATCCGAGATTCAGGTCAAAGATATAAAAAGTGAATAAATATTTATGAATTCTATATAACTAGTGTATAGGTGATTTTATTATAATAAGTTTCCACCAATCGCACGNATTCCGAACAACATTAATTGCGCAATTGTAACCTATACGGTAACTCAAAACCTCGAAATGTGACCATTTGCATATTGCAAGTTAGCTTCATGTAATAGGAGCTCGTCTACCTATATTTCAAAGAATATTACTGGCGCAGTTATTTTTGAGAATTTTTTTCCCGGAGACACCCCCTCCGAAAAATATGTCGTTTTCTGGAGACATTATGATATTATTCTTTCTTGTCCGTAGATATTCTCGTCATTTTACCCTGATCATTTGAAGAAGTTGAACAGTCATCAAAGTTACTGAGTATGAAGATCACTTCTGTTATCATAAAGCCATATTTGGAATAAAAAAACATCAAATACGTCATTTTTAAACAAAAGTACAATTTTGAAACGGACTATAACTACAGAAATAGAAAAAGTTGCGTAAAACGTGGCTTAAAGCTAGAATACTATATTTAATATAAACCATGTCAAACAAACAGAAGTTACTACTCGATTTGCCTTTTATGGTAAAAGGGGATATTTTTAGATATGCCGTTTTCACAAATTTCTTCAAAATTTTCTATGTAAAAACCAAGATTTTTGTTTATGAAAAGACACGTTTAAATTTACAAGAATCTACTTTGTGTGTTTTTTTATATCTTATTCAACATAATCAAACATTTTATTGCAAATCGCATTCTTAAAATTGTACACAGAATCGGTTATCGTAGTATACCCATTAACAAGGGTGCAAATTGTAGAAATCCAGAAATAGACTATAGATACGACGTCACATAGTTAACAGACTTTTACTTGTGCTGAATTATGCTTTAACACAAATTCCAATAATCTAATGCTATAAAATAAACCTTAGTATTCGAAAACATGAAAATTCTTGTTTTGATATAGGTTACAAATGCGCAATTATTCATAATGCTATTTCCATAGGGGGTACCCCAATTTGACGCAACTCTAAAAATAGATGCAACCGAATTTCAACCCCGAGGGTCCCACAAATAATTTGTCGGTACTGAGATCTTTCAAATTTCGGAATGAAAAATGGGGGTTCCCATTGCTCTTCTTGGTGAAAATTGGGGCTATAAAAAGGGTCGGTATTTTTATGGAAAATATTTTAAATCCCACCCCTAACATAAACATATCCGAGATTCAGGTCAAAGATATAAAAAGTGCATAAATATTTATGAATTCTATATAACTAGTGTATAAGATTATAAGATTGTAAGAGCACTTTGCCAGTTTAATTGATGTTTGTTGACAATCCCGCACCCATGACCAAGAAAGACATGGATGTAGCGTTGCTCAACAATTAGCAAAGAATTCCGCTTAAACCGGTGCTAGGGGCCGTCTTCAACTTACTATGAGGTATGAGCAAAGCCCATTGTTGAAGGCCTCATGGTGACTTCAAGATGAAGAACAACAATAAAAGCGTTGTTCCTTTGCTTGTTTTTTTACCATGTATTTGTAGAGACTTTGTCTCATGTGCATTTACTCCATATCCTTTTATTCACCATAGATGATTTTATTATAATAAGTTTCCACCAATCGCACGTACTGCAGTGATTAATTCTGAATTTCATCTTGGGGTAAAAAACAAGATGCATTCCGAACAACATTAATTGCGCAATTGTAACCTAATATAATGATATCGTGTGCAATGTTTATCGTTTTTACGGAAATACACGAACTTGCGAGTGATAAAGCTTCCGAGTTGCAACGGAATGGCATGCGATAATTACCAAAAGCATTTGATAACGATGTAATATCAGCCCGCTTCGTCAATTTTTTAAAAAAATTATCTGGTTTTATCCAGGAGTAAAATTTTAATCTTATTTTAACTAATTATATGATATATATTTTGCGATAGATTAACTGCAATAAGTATTATGATGCAGACTTAATCTATAAGCTCTACGTACCATATTCTACAATTTGGAAGCATTGTAATATCTTCAAGACAAAAACAAAGATAGAAAAATGACAAACAAATGAAGAAAAATACATCGATAGGAGTGATCACAATCATCATAAACAATGACTTGACAAAACTTGTCTCAGACAGGAAATAAACAAACAATGCAAAAATATTTAAAATCGGCTTCCGCCTACATGGATGATGCAGGTATGTCTGTCTCCATTTCGCTTCATCGTCTTGTGATAGATGACTCAATCAAGGTTTGAAGATAATTTATTTAAATCATCTGCAAGATTATGGTGCCGTTCAATCAGGTTTAAGAATGATAATCGATTCTGCATATATTGAAACTATGTGATCCAATGTGATTTTAATATAATTGTAATCTAATTTCCCAAATTCTGAAATTTTCAGATAACAAAAGTAGCCAGAGAACCGAACCGCCAGTACGAAAAAGAATATAAAGACAAGGGAACATTGGAAACACCAAGAAGCAAAGACGTCTTGTAAGTGCGCCAGAAAAAAAAAGAATAACGATGATGCAGTCGCAGATGAACAACATAATCAAATCAGGTAATACTGGAGAATAAACATCTGCTTCTTATAAGACACCCGTTGTATTTAACATGTCAATGCCGGTTGTATAGTTAAACCCAAGCGGATGGACAAACAAACTTCAGCTGTTCAGGTGAAAGATATGTTGGCATCTGGGAAACAGATATCAAATAGAGACACAGTATATCATAAAATTGGAAATCTAATAGGGTCTGTAAGTCTCGTCATGTGACTCACGAGAATTTACTTCAAACAGGCAATTCGAAAACGCTTCCCGCCAAATTATGACGTCTGAGGATTACGACGTTCAAATTTTTGTTTGAAATGTCATATATCTTTGTGTAAATTGTAACTTCCGGGTACAGTTTTTGATCTCGGAAGTTCCAAAATTGTACGAGACTTACAGACCCTATACATTGAAGACCGATACCGATGTGACATGGTACAAAAAATACCCTTCCAGAGCACCTGATGATACCATAAGTTTATGAAGGAGTTCAAACTGCTAGTACTTTAGTTTTGTGGCATCCTTGTTTAATCTTAATTATTTTGTTTTGTCCATGTCATGCTGTCTCAATTCGTCTTAGATATGAATTGCCATGGTTTCGGATTTTTGATTTTGGAATTCTCCCTTTTTTCATTGTTGCCTCGGTATTCGTTTGCCTTTGTATATAAGTATCAAACAAATTTAAGTGCTGGAACATTATATTTACGAAATACGAATGGGGTTTATTTTGTCTTTCGTACATCAGTTTGTTAGGCTTACACTTTGCACCATTAAAATTTACTATACTTCTAAGTTGCTTTTATCAAATTTAACAGGAATGCGATTAATTTAGATGACGCATGCATCTCTTTTATATTTATATATCTACTATCTTGACAGTTCTTTAATTGTACCCAAGCTCTATACGACATCTTGACAATCAAGGCAAAACAGTGGAAAAATGAGATATTTGAATTCTAATAGATTTTTAGGCAAAGATTTCTTGAATTGCCGCATATTACCTTCATGTAATGTGCACCTTTACAGAAATAATTTGTGGAAATAGATTACGATAGTGTTCCTTAATTGCAGCTTTACATTCATTTTATTCATTTTGGATTCGTTTCAATGAATTAAAAAAAAATAACTCCATGCCAACCCCTGTGCAAAAAAAAGAGAAAAAAAAAAGTAACTGACCCTGACAGTTAGGGCGATTCTAGTAAGCAAATACCAAAGTTGCTATGAAATAATTTCTGCATATGGGTGTGGTGATCTATTCTATTGGATTTCTGTATACATGTCCTTTCATGTAGAAATGGCGAATGATACTCCCCTATTGGTTATTAAATGAAATTTTGTGCAGATCTTAAGATGAAATGCCCCCCCCCCCCCCCCCCCNAAAAAAAAAAAAAAAAAAAAATCCGTTTTTTCTACGGTTGGATGCGCAGGTGGATTTCTAGTCACTTTACATTCAAGTAATGTTTTTGTTGAAAAATGTATATATTCAGTGTACATGTCATAACAAAAATCAAATAAGGAACATAAACGGGCAACATGAGAAGGACGGATTTTATGAAAAAATATTTGTTTGAGTGTAAGGCTTGGGTAAATACTCTGAGAAGGAAAACTTTGACAGTACGAAATGTAGTTGAAATAAGGTTTTGCGAGATATATCAAGAGCCAAAATTTCTTCCTTATTAACTTGCTCTCGTTTTTTTTTGTTTTTTTTTGTTTGTTTTAGGATTACAGTAATATGAGAATGAGATTTCTTTAAATTCAGTTTTCATGCACTGGTTTTATTATCGCATAAGTTGACAAAAGTGAACTGCCGATTTTGAAGGTCTTTGTGATAATTTAATTTGTGGTAGCATTGCAAAATTGACAAGACAGAAACTGAAATTGAAAGATGGCAAACACGTTTACAAAAATACATCAATATAAGAATGGAAAGAAAGTCATACACATTTTATTAATTCAAGTGTGAATGAGACGGTGATATAAAAACGATTTTAATTCGGCTTCATTTTTTATTTCGAACAAATTTTATTTTCTATTTATCATGGCGGTTTAACGTTTAATACGACATATATGCAGAATCAAAATATAATCAAAATATATACTTATTGTTCATAAGGCACATATGCAGAATCAAAATTCACAGTAACTTCGGTATTTAGTAATATATGACATTTACGGAGCAAAACATCTGTAAAAGTAGCTACTAACTGCTAATTTTTTTCGGAAAGGTATTAAATGTTGGGAAGATCAATATCGCAACACTATTGATATCTTTAATTGACGTTTGTAAATAAAAAATGGCAATCTTATTATTTTCATTCCTTAAAAAATAATACCCCCCTCCCCTCTACATGGAGTTACATCGTGTTTGCGGCAACGCCTTATGATCTCGTGAAATTTCATTTTTTTATCCTACTTTGAAGAAAATACTGCATCTTAGCTTAAATTGATGCAAAAGTGTTAGTCTCGTACATATTGGTCTCTATATTGTACTCTCCAAAATATAACCTTACATCAGAACTCTGGGTGACTGTATATTCAATTTTCGCAGATGACCATTTCGACACTTTATGTCTCGACAGTGGAAATCAAATCAAAAGCTTCAGACCATAAACCGCAACTCGCGTAAAAATTGATAGAGAACAATATAATCAATTGAAAAGGCCAAATTCTGCAAAGGACACCTATTGACAAGGTAGATACTCCCAGGTTTAAACAAAATTTTCCATAAATAAGATATTACTTGGAATTAAAATAGGTTTTCGGACCAGCACAACGTACTGGCCACTGGGTTGGTGATCACCCTAATTCATTACTCATGAAAGGAGATATTGGTAAAAGCAATATTCACTTTGATGAACATCAAAGGCACAACTCACTTCGTAAAACATCATAGTCACCACACACTTTGGTATTCATCAAAGGCATAACTCACTTTATTGAATACCAACTCACAATCTGGGTGGATTCCTCTGGTCCCTAGGGTAATCACTTACCCAGTAGCCAATGCTTCGGTGCTGGCCCGACAACTTGCAATATCTAGCTTTAGAAAATATTATAATTCTAAGGAGTAACTCCCTCATGCATAGCTCTTAGGTCCTTAGCTGATTTTGGTATACCTTTTTAGCCCCCGTTGGTAATTTATTCTCTTACAGTTTTTACACATGTTTCAGTTTACGGATTTCCAAACGTTTTCATTTGATATGCACTGAAGGGACATAAATTCTAAATTCACACCAACCTCGGTATTTTGTTTTTTATTACAAACATCAAAGTCACAACTCAATCTGTAAAATATCAAAGGCACAACCTAGTATGTCTTCTTGTTCATCGGTAATTTGTATGAATTTCCTTTAATCAACTGAGACTGATATGTATCACCGAACTGGACACTATCACGAAAATATCGGGTCACTGTGAAGGTGTCGCGTGCCGGTTGCTATGTTGACGTCACGTTTTGTACTACTTGTCGCGTTCATACGTGGTATACGTTGAATGAAAAATGCATATAAATTAGTGAAATGAACAACAGAATTAATGTGCTAAAATAGAAATTTAAGCTTGTTTTAATTTATTATACAGTTTTATTTATATTTTTGTAAATTACCGATTAAAGTAATATAGGACATTTTGTTTTTGATACGGACTTTATCGCGGTGTAATGCATCAAGCTCGCCCTAACGGGCTCACTTGATAAAGTCCGCATCAAAAACAAAATGTCCTATATTCCATATGTCTTGTGGACTTAGGATATTGACAATTGTGTGCGGTAATGTTGTTATTGCCCCCATTTGTAAAACATGAGAAGGGTATAAACTGATTTAAAAAAAAAATTGTGAATCTTGAAAACAATATTCACAACAAAAACTTTGTAATATATGGGTTACTTATTGTTCATAAGTGTCCTATCCTTGTAGGTTTATGCAAGAGTTTGATCAAATAACTAATGATTTGTTCAAAAATAAATCAATAATTTGTAAGGATGCACTGTCACCTTGTAAATAAATATATCCCAAATGGGGATGTTACTAATGTCATTAAAGCAGATTTCCAGCATTTAATGTTTCTGAAAATGCAATTAAGACAGTCTATGTCTCTTAAGTGTAGGAAAAACTGAAAACCCCATATTCCAACAAAATAAAAAGATCAAAACTGGAAGATTTTCAAGGGTAACCTGATGTGCTAGGTTAAAATAAATGATGTTTTTGTGTTTGTACCATTTTTAAGTGCGACAATCGAAAATGCATAAAAAGCGAAATGGTCGCATCCGCAGTTTTAGCCTTTAGTCGGTTTCTACGTGTTTTACAAATACAGAAGCCTTTAGAACTGTCTACTCATACATATAAGGGTAGAACAGAATCTTCCCTTACTTGAACTGACTGTTAGGATTCCTATTTTATTTTATGGCTTCTATTGGAGCAGCAGTCTCAGAGATGAAGATTTTTTTTAAATTATTGATGGACAGACGGACGGACGATAGGCGACGGACGCAAAGTGATGGCAAAAGCTCACATTTAGGCAATGTGATCTAAAAATTATACAGATTTGTTTAAGTATGTATGAGATGGTTTTGTTAAAGCGATTTTGATTTGGCTTCAACTTCTTATTTTGGCAAATTTCATATTCTATTTATCATTATGGTTTGACGTCAAATACGACTTTTATACCACATTTACGGCATAAAACATCTGCAAAATTAGCTTCTGCTAATTGTTTTGGAAAGCTGTTAAAACAGAAAGACCAATATCGCGACAATACTGACATCTTTAATTGACGTTTGCGAATAAGAAAATGCAATTTTAATATTTTCATTCCTTAAAAAGAGAAAAAAATGTGACCCCCTACCCATACAAGATGTTTCTAGAATTACATTGTGTATGTCACTTGTGGATTTTCTTATTTATATTTTTATCCTACGATGAAGAATATTTAATTGCACCTTAGCTTACATTGCTGCAAAAGTTTTAAGTTTATATTGCTGGAAAATTTTTAAGTTTTAAGTTGGGTCTCTGTATTGTATAATCCCAAATAATAACCTTAAATCAGAACTTAGGGTTACTGTAAATTCAGGTTTCGTAGATGGCCATTTCCAAATCTTATATCTCTTAGTGGAGATCAAATCAAAACGCTAAAAACCATAAATTGGAATGCATGTATGTGTATCTTTAACTTGATGCAGAACAAAACCTAATGAAATGCCAGAATCTGCGAAGGCAGCTAAATGCACGAGGTAGATACTCTTTAGGTTAAACAATTTATAAATTGTTTTGAATATAAATTTTAATTAGGAAATTGTTTCTAAATAAAATATATTTTTCAAACCAGCATAACGTAATTGAACCCCCTAATTCATAAGGATTGATGAAAATAGATTTCACACTTTGTTAATCATCAAAGGCACAACTCACTTTGTAAAACATCGAAGGCAAAACTCACTTTGTTAAACATCACAATGATTCCCAAAAGAGTTTAAAAAGACTGATATATACTGGTTTTGTTTTTACAACATATTTTGTGAATCTGGAGAACAAGATACCCACAGGCTTCAATCACTTGGGTTTCTAGTGTGACAGCAAGGATTGATTGATTGAATGTTGTTTAACGTCTACTGAGCAATATTTCAGCTATTTCAAGAAGAGAATAATTTTGTTAATAAATAATCACTTTGGGGTATGAAAAGGGTCATGGGACGGGAACTTCTGACTGCCACTGGAAAAGTAGGATGAAGTCGAAAGGGGCGGGGAATTTAGCCTTGTATATATAGCCAATCACCTACGGACCACTCAAAAAAGAGCTTGCTTTAAGCGTTCTTGAACATGCAGGAAGCATGTTATTTCTTCCGACACGTGGACCTGAGTTTACATCCCATCCCAAAGATGGGCTGTGTATTTATTCATCCCGCATATCCAGTTTAGGAGGGGTTGTATCCCGCAGCCTGGAATATTGGGTCCTATATCTATATTCCGGGGCTCCCTCGAGGGTGTAACAGCAAGGACCATGAATGACCAGTACTAAACATCCTTATGTTTCACTGATATCTTAATGCCCTTAAATGACGGATGTTTAGTAATATGTATTGATTGAATATTGTGAAATGTCTACTCACCAATATTTCAGCTATATCAAGACGAGAACAAGTTTGTTAATAAATAATCACTTTGGGGTATGGAAAGGGCCATGGGACGGGAAATTCTGACTGCCACTGGAAAAGTAGGGTGAAATCGAAAAGGGCGGGGAATTTAGCCTTGTAG
>MJUU01055303.1:46808-59045 GCA_002080025.1 Modiolus philippinarum | reverse complement strand
AAATTCTGACTACCACTGGAAAAGTAGGGTGAAATCGAAAGAGGCGGGGAATTTAGTCTGTAGCCGATCAGCTACGGACCACTCAAAAAAGAGCTTGCTACAAGGGTTCTTTAACGTGCAGGAAGCGTGACGTTTCTTCCAACACATGGACCCGAGTGAACATCCCATCCGAAAGATGGGCTGTGTATATATATTCACCCTGCACAACCACGGACATCTCGTTTTGGAGGTTGTACCCGCAGCTTTTACTTCTTTATCCCGGGGTTCCCTTATATACACTTGGCCATAAGCTAAGGACCATCCAATTTGAAAGTTTATTTCAAAGTCATATTTTTTTAATTTTGTTTTGCACTTTAACATGTTTGTTGTACTAAGCATAATGCATTGAAATGCCGTCTTAGTTTTTGAAAGAAGGAGAACAGCACTGCAAACATGCTTAATGAAACATCGTTACTTCAAAGTTGAACTATCCTTGTTTACCAAGGTTATCACAAAGAGTGAAAATGATTTCTTTGTTCGGAGCAATGGCTATTTTGACGTTTAAATCTGACAAAATGTGTTCTTATTGATAAATTTTCTTTAACATCTGTGTAGTTTTGTTATTGGAAGTGTGTCAAATTTATGAAATGTTATGGCTTAATTATTGAGGTGCATTTCATCAAAAATCCATGAAAACTTCATTTGAAGTGTTTTAAATTTATCCTTACCACAAATTCTGCACAGTTTATCATTATTAAAGGTAATTGCTTCAAAATTTCATTAATTTTCACAGCGTAGATAGGAAAATATTGATAAATGAAAGTTGTCATTTTTTGTAAAAATGGCAAAAAAATGGAATTTCCGTTTTAAACGAGTTGCAAATTCCAATTTTTTTTATGGTAATCTTTGCCTATATGAACAAAACAACATTTCCATCCGATTTTATGCAATAGCAAACGTCAGAACTAACGTCAATTGCATTAAAGAAATTTTATGTCAAAAATGCAATTTTCAAGACAAAAAAATGTGTTACTGTGGCTCCCGTAGAGTAGATAAATTCAAAAATTAGCATGAATAAGATTACTTTTAGGAAGTTCAATGCAACAACAGACTATAGAACCATGAAGTTCTAATCTTGCCATTACTTGACCATTTCTTGATAAATAACGCTTCAAAACTGTATTAAAACAGATTTTCTCCCTTACATGAATTCATTACGTATCCAAAGGTTCAAAAATACTGTTTTCGTCTTGAATGTGTGTTTATTTCGACAATATGAAATTTTCATTTTCTGATAGCCGGATTTTCCACAAGAAATCGTATATTTCAGTGAAACTTGTTTTCTTGCATTCAACACCCATCTTACACCCCATTTTTCAAATAGCCATGGAATATGCATTTTTTGTGTGTGCCTAGTGTACATTAACGATTATTTTCTTGTAATTTGAATAATTTCACCACAAAGCAATTTTCAAACATTTCTTAAAAACTAATATACTAAATTTACTATTTAAATATCAGCTCAAATTGAAATATGGGCGGTCCTTAACTTATGGCCAAGTGTATAGTTAGTTTTATTGGAATGTTTGCCTTGGACTCTTCCCGGTACCTGAATCGGTTTTCAGGGGCTCCGTCTAATGAACTACCGGTTGTCTCAAAAAGGGGGGGGGGCTAGGTGAATGTCCTGTTTATGCAGGTAGTCAGGTTATTTTGGAAAGCCCGACCGCTAACCATTGTAGACAACCTACGAGGGGAAACGCTAGATCCATTCAGTATAAAGACGTCTTCTCTATGGCCGTCTTTGGGCGAGGATTTTTTATTGTTCTGTGTGTCGAGTAAGAGGATGTTCTCGTGTTATTCCGCATTCAAATTTGAATCAATATGGCTGCCCTTGGAAAGATAAAATTGATAAAATTTAAGAAAGCAAAGAAATAAAGTGTTATAAATGCGCGAGAGAGCCTTGGAAATATGACTGACGACAGGAGTTCTGTTTTGCACCCCTAAATGAATGTCTATGCTTATTCTGTCAACTTTGGGGATAAGTATTCAATTAAATAAAACATTATTCAAATAAAATTAGTTGACATGTAAAGATACTGAACTATTATTAGCATAAATAAGTAAAACTTGCATTTTCAATTTGCAAAATTGAAGTAAATACTTTGAGGCAAGGTAGAACTTTGATTCTTTTTCTTAGTGTGTTAGTAGCCCTGAAAAGGGCTGTTTGTCTATAATTTCTTTATTTTCATTCTTTACGGCCAGAGACTTTTCTGCTTCTTTAATGAAGTAGGACTAAGTCAGTATTCCATAGTGAAAAATATTCTTAAACTTATGTTTGGTTTTAGCCGATAAGGACTGGATGGTTTATCTGGGAACTCCATTCTTTGGGTAACACCCATTGTTTTGTCATATCACGTATGTAAACAACCTGTATATGTTCTGACTGTTTTTTTCATGAATATTGCCAAGTCAGGAACCCAATACCTCCTACGCGTAAGTCCGGAGACCCACTGCCTCCTACACGAGGGGGGGGGGGGGGGGGGNACTTGCACGGCTTGCATTGGTACATCACTTTCATTTTTGCCATCTTTGATCTCGGGTTGTTCTTACTCCTGCTGAAATGGGGAGTGATATTTTGACCCGGGAACAATGTTCTTTGATTGATGTTCGTACTGTTTGGTCGATATTTTGACCCGAGGACTTTGTACTCGGATAAAAAATTCCTCGCCCAAAGACGCCCGAGCAGACTCTCTGGGGCCCATAGGAGGCTATTTTTCCTGCCCCCACCCATTTTCCAGTAATTATTAAAACACGTTAACCCGTATGACTCCTGTAATTTTATGAATTGATTAACTTGTTCTCGTTGTGATATACCTGTAAAATTGCTCACTGGACTTAAAACCGATCAAGCCTTTAGTCTTTAAATTCTAAATAAATCGCTAAATGGACATTTCAATCTTAAGAGGAAAAGACCAATTTCATGGTTAAGTAAGACAGAATTATAGAAGTTCTTTTTAAATGTTCAAATGAAAGGCTCGTCATATAAAATTTCACCCTGAGAAATGTGTGGTCATCCAGGTATCACCAAGAAGGAGCACCATCACTTCTTACTACAGACTACATAACCATCAGCTTGAGTCTGTAGATTCCAGCAAGTATTTAGGGGTAATCATCAACAATAACCTCAGATGGGATGACCACATCAACTCCATAACAGCAAGAGCCAACAGAACACACGGTATCCTTAAAAGAAATTTGAGAGAATGCAAAACACCAGCTAGAGCAAGAGCCATTGAAGCTATAGTAAGACCAGCATTAGAGTATGCCGCCTCAATTTGGGACCTACACAACATCGGGCAGATAGAACAGATTGAGAAAGTACAAAGACGAGCGGCACGCCTTACTACTAAGAACTACAAAGACAGACAGCGGGGAAGTGTTACACAGATGATCACTATAGGTTAGGAGAGCTAAGATCCGCCTCCTATTGCTATTCAAAATCCAGCACAACCTTGTAGCAGTACCAGCAAAGTTATATCTACTCCCATCAGACTCAAGAACAAGAGGCCAGCACACATACCGAATTCCAACAACTAGACGGGATGTGTATAGATACTCCTTCTTTCCTCGCACCATTCGGACTGGAACAGTTTACCACCATCAGCCACTGCAGCTTGTTCCATAGAGGAGTTTAGAGAGGCACTGTGTAGTCTGCCTGCTACACAGTTCCTTACTGTGTAAATATGCACCAGGGCTGTTTTTAACTGTACATATTGCCAGGAGGGCTTTAACTTGACCGTCACGCCGTAGTAAAACGCTCAACAGTGAGTCAACTACGTTCATGGAAGAAGAAGAAAATGAAGACTTTTATAAATCTCGTGATTTATTTTACCTATTATATATTGCAATTGTCTTTGAATTATTCTTCTTGGACTGGTGGTTCATTTTTCACTTACTTTCTTGCAAAAAATAAATTGAATATATTAAAAAAAATTGGACCCATCAAAATTCTAGTAATAAAGAAGTCGTGTAAACAAACCAATGATTTAACTCTTTATTGTACAGATGCAATGTGTACTCATAATTAATATTTGGGTTTCATCAATAACCCAAAACATGTAACAATACTTTGAGAATAAGGGTTTCTAAAGATAGCTATCTTCTCAAAAGAGATAGCTTAGAAATATTTATGAATTTTTGCAGGAAATTGTTTGAACCGGAAGTGATAGAGAGGGTAAAAGATACAGTAGAGAATAACAAAGAAATGTTGAAGTACAAGTATGATGTAAGTTTACGATAATTGCTTACTGTTTTTTTGAGAGAAGAAATATTATTTCTCCCGTCTACAGACAACAGACCTTTGAGGTAGTAGATTTTGTATATACAAATGACAATTTGTCAATCTCCATAATTAGTAAGTTTAAAGAGTCAGTAGTCTACTTCAAATCACGAGTTTTGTAAAATTTTAATCAATAGTAAGAGAGGTTACCTAAGCGGCCTATAATCTTGTTTTGAAATAGTGAACTCGTAGAATTGTTCAGATAAATAATGATAATAAAACAAGTTTTAGCTTTCCAAAAAGCTTGTCTGACGTCAGTATTATTTGACCTAGACAATAAATTGTATATTTTGTTTGGTGATTTACAAGAATTTCCTTGCTTCATATTCGTGACGGTAAACAAACAAATAAACCTTTTATTAGCTCACCTGACCCGAAGGGTCAGTGTGAGCTATTGCTATCACTTGGCGTCCGTCGTCCGTCTGTCCGTCCGTTAACTTTTCACATTTTCCTCTTCTCCCCTGAAAGCACTAAAGCAAATTCAATCAAACTTTACAGGAATGATGTACTAAAGGTCCGATTCGACAAAAAACATGGCCGCCAGCGCGGAACTTAGGTTTAACATTGGACCCTATGGGAAATATCTCATTTTCATCTTCTCCTCTGAAACTACTGAAGTAAATTTAACCAAACTTTACAGGCATGATGTACTAAAGGTCCTTACCAAAGATTGCTCATTTTGTTCTGATCCAACAAAAAACATGGCCGCCAGCGCGGAACTAAGGTTTATAATTGGACCCTATGGGAAAATCACATTTTCATCTTCTCCTCTGAAACTACGGAAGCAAACTCAACCAAACTTTACAGGAATGATGTACTCAAGGTCCCTTGCACAGATTGCTCATTTCGTTCCGATCTGATAAAAAACATGGCGGCCAACACGGAACCTAGTTTAACATTGGGAAAAATCACATTTTCCTCTTCTCTGAAACGACTGAAGCAAATTCTAGCAAACTTTACAGGAATGATGTACTAGAGGTCCTTAACAAAGATTGCTCATTTTGTTCCGATCCCATAAAAAACATGACCGCCAGCACGGAACCTAGTTTAACATTGGACCCTATGGGAAAATCACATTTTCATCTTCTCCTCTGAAACCACTGAAGCAAATTCAACTTAACTTTACAGCAATGATGCACTAAAGGTCCACTACAAAGATTGCTCATTTCGTTCCAATCTGATAAAAAACATGGCCGCCAGCACGGAACCTAGTTTAACATTGGACCTATGGGAAAATCACATTTTCGTCTTCTCCTCTGAAACCACTGAAGCAAATTTAACCAAACTATACAGGAATGATGCACTAAAGGTACTTTACAAAAATTGCTCATTTCATTTAGATCATATAAAAAAATGGCCACCAGTGCAGAATATAGTTTAACATTAGCCAGTTATGAGAATACCATCCATTTCATCATCTTCTCTGAAACTATTCAAGCAAAGTTAACTAAATATATAGAAGGTCCTTTGTAAAAATTACTCATTTGAATAGGATCAGAAAAAAAACACAGGTGCTAATGGAGAACAGAGCTAAACATTAGACCCCATTGGTAAAAAAACATAATTTTTGGACATGCTTGGCATAGAAGCATTTTGTCAGGTGAGCGATACAGGCTCAGTCCCTGAGCCTCTAGTTTAATTTACAATATAAATCAACCCTACGGTTCTAGCGGTTACAGCGCTTTGACCACCAATTAAGATAAACTACGACGAAAATTCAAGCAAATTGCAAAAACAAGTATTAGTAAAAATTGCCGTGCCCCTGTGTGCATTCACAAACTATATTTGAAACTTTGCAGTTGATAAGTTTGAGTTGTAATTTAAAAAGACTCGTAAAAAATAAAAAAAATATAAGAGATGCTAGAGATTAAAGAAACGATAGAGACAACTAGATCTAGATCTTTTTTTGGACTTACATCTCGAATTTGGCGAAAAATGGTCATCTCTGTACTAAAATTTACGACAAAAGGGACGATTTTAATTTTAAAATTATTAATTTCCCCAACCTGGAGAGTAATATTCTAGCTTCTCCTGCTTACTGAGTGTATGTTTCAGTGTTGATTCGTTACGTAAGAGCTAAATTCTCATTAGACATACTTATCTTCGTGACCGCCTTATCAATCAAGGCTTAAAAAATTATCTGGCACATATAAGGCCTAAAAAATAGCTGTGTTTCCGGTTGGCCGACCGACCGTACTTCAGACCCCCCGACACAATTTTTTTATTGACATTTGAACAAAAAAAAAAAAAACCTACCGACTGCTTGATATGACTGACAATAAAAAAAAAATCCTAAACACAATATTTTTATGGATTGTTCTGTCGTCTCCTAAGCAAAGGCATTTATAAGTTTAAATTTAGATTCTCGATGTATTTAAATTTAGATCAATTGGAAAACATCCGCTATTTATATTTATTCCGAGCATGCGCAGTACAGTAATATTTTTACTTTCGTTTTGTTGCGTTGTTGGAACATGGCAACGCAAAGGGTTTTATTTTCCGTCCAAAGAGGAAAATGCTCACATTTCTCAGAGAAAAAAGTCTTTCTCAGCTTTAAGGAAAGTGACACGTTCTATGATGTGAGGAACGAAATTCATCCTTTCTCAGATATAGGTTCGGAAAAGAACTGTGAAACAGCGATCTTGACGTCGGACTCGGATAAAAAGGAGATTTCGTCGTGGACTCATGTTTATGACTTTAACACAACTGTTGGAAGCATGCTGTCTTTTGGAGTTAAATTTATTAAGGTCACTTGCAAACTTGTGGAGAAGGAAATGGAAATAGGGGGTGTCAGTGCACAAACTGTTCAACCAGAAAATGCTATGGAAATTTTGATGAGAGAACACAGATGTTTTGCAAAGAGAAAGACTCGTGAAAGGTAAGACATGTTCCTTGTATATCCAAGTAGGAAATAAATAAATATGAAAATATGGAAGCTTTGTGTATATAAATGGAGCCTGTCCAACATACTTTCAGACCCATTTATCAATTCAATAATTCCCACCCACATTGACCTGGGACTAAAGGGTGGGGTTTGAAAAATGCTTCCCTAAGGGGGGTGCTGTCGAAATTTTTTTTAGGGTTGGGGTTTTTCAATAAATGAATCTGTTTCAAGGCACGGTGGTTGGTCCATCTACTTTACTCCCGCAGCAATGTGTAAAGATATAAAAGCATCGTCCCCAAGACTTTAATAAAAAAAATCAAAAATATTTAATGAGCAATTATCACCAGTAGTCATTCGATATTTTGTATGCAGCTTTTAGGTTGGGGCCCATATAGTAGAGTTCGTTTTTGGTCCATAGCTTATGTACTCCCTGTTTTATTCACCAAGAAAAAACAAATAAATAAGATATTTGTTCATGTAGTATGAAATTGTAACAAAGTATCTGGAAATCAATATCTTGATGGCACATCTTTCTTTTCATTAGGCTTTTCTAATTATTGTCTTCTTATATTTAGTGGCACCTTAAATCGGAAAGAGGAATTATACAGCAATCTTGTGCGGGAGTTTGAGACGAAAAAAATTACAGTTTTATACAAATACAGTATTGGACGAGGGCAGCTATATTCTACAGGTATGAAACTGTTTACCTTACCATTTAATAATGCCCAAAATGGCAAATGCAATTTTTCTGTTTTATAATTAAAATTATTTCAACAAAAACAGCCATTGGATTGTTTTTCTTCTGTTTGATATATGATTCCCCCACTTTGATGGGGAGAAATATTGTTTTTTTTCTTGTATGTCCATATCTGTCCGTGTCACAGTTTGTCTGATCAACTCTTCTTAAACTACTGATCAACATTGCATTATAAAACTTAATATGTAGGTACTTAATTAGGGCCCAACATTGAAAATACAGCTCCCTATACTTTTCTCTTTGTCCGTCCGTCTGTATGTCCATGCACAATTTCTTGCAAAGGCTAAAACTCAGAAACTTTATGGGGTACAGACCTGAAATTTTACACAATTTGAGGATTTGCATATCAAGAATCGCTCATTTTTTTTGTTGAAAAACTTAGATTTAATATTATATATATATATATATATATATATATNACCTTAAATCGGAAAGAGGAATTATACAACAATCTTGTGCAGGAGTTCGAGACGAAAAAAATTACAGTTTTATACAAGTACAGTATTGGACGAGGGCAGCTATATTCTACAGGTATGAAACTGTTTACCTTACCATTTAATAATGCCCAAAATGGCAAATGCAATTTTTCTGTTTTATAATTAAAATTATATCAACAAAAACAGCCATTGGATTGTTTTTCTTCTGTTCAAAGAGAAATATTGTTTTTTTTTCTTGTATGTCCATATCTGTCCGTGTCACAGTTTGTCTGATCAACTCTTCTTAAACCACTGATCAACATTGCATTATAAAACTTAACGTCTAGGTACTAAAAAGTAAATAATTAAGTAGGGCCCAACATTGAAAATACAGCTCCCTATACTTTTCTCTTTGTCCGTCCGTCTGTATGTCAACCCACAATTTCTTGCAAAGGCTAAAATTCAGAAACTTTATGGGGTACAGACCTGAAATTTTACACAATTTGAGGATTTGCATATCAAGAATCTCTCAGTTTTTTTGTTGAAAAACTAGATTTAATATTATATATATATATATATATATATATATGAACAGGCACTTCCCGACTTTGTCAGATTTCTAGTTAGATTTGCATACTATCTATCACGACATTTTGATCCTGAAAATTTTAATAGGTTGGAGGGGGATACATCACTTTTGTAGACAAAAACAAATTTTAAATTCCTTTCAATTCTGTATCATTTTATGAATGTATATTTACTTTTTATAGGTGATCACTAACAGCTTATGGTATATCACGAACCAGCATGGGACGATCCATGAAGCCTCACTTAAAAGAAAAGATGTCACCACAGTTCCACCAGCTTTTGATAAGTATCAGGGTTACAATGATATTAAAAGAAAGAAACTTAAAAGTCAGCAGTTAGATCAAACACAGTTACAAAGCCATTCCAAGGCTCTCTTCAGTGTTTTGAAACGTCCCATATATAAGAGCAGTAAAGAATGGATCGAGTACAAAGGTCATATAACTGCTCTAGCCAACTGTTTGAATAATTATAGAGCCTATCTTGAATCTCAATTAAGTTCACAACAGTATCGTCAAAGCCTAGATCATCCAGCTAGAACAGTCGGGTCAGATATTTCAGTTGAGTTCCGAAAAAAATGATTATGGAATACAAGAGAAGTATAGCCTGTTTGACAAGGCTGTTGTAAATGCAGAATTATTGGAACCAGTTATCTTCAATGAAGATATTCATCTACAAAAACCTTTCGAGAATGCATATCAGAGCCATCAATTCTTTGAAAACATGCAACTGTCTGTTCCAATCGATCTGTTCCGATATTGTCCGGATGGTAGTATAGTCACAATAACTTTTGGAGCAAAAATTGATCAGGATCGAGATGATAAAGACAAAGTAATACAGCCATTCCGGGTTGTTCAACAAATTGTTGAATCTTTGCCAGTATTCCATACTTGTGCTCAAAAACGTCAGTTTAAAACAGAAACTAGAGAATATTGCCAAAATTAAACCGGCTGTTGCAGATTTCATATACAAGGAGCTTGCCCTAGATGCAAGTGCAGCAAGTCATCCTGAAACACATAAAAGGCTCATTGCATTGGGAAATACAGATCTTGTAACTGACCTTAGAAGTCTAAATACAGGTCGTCCATCGGATAAATATGACACATTCTTTGAAAAGCTGGAAGAAGAAGTTGAAAAAGTGACGGCAGTAGATGACAGGAGACATGGCAAAGCCCATTTGAGTAATTGGATTTCTCTTCAGGAATTGATTGATGCAGCAGCAGACAGATGCCCAGAGGGGACCCTAATACCATCGAAAACCCTAGTTCGCATTCAATTCACGCCAAGGAACCCCTACGCACATACTGCTTTGAACTTTACTGGTCGAATCCCAGTTCAGTATAAAATTCAAAAGCGTCAATTACGTCTTGATCATCCCGATCAACACTTTTGTGCAGCACTTTTTTAATATATATAGTCAAAAGCGGTTGAACTGGGAGATCTAGGACTTCTTCTATGTTGTGACGACAAAGCCAAGGTTCCGATCGGTGACTATGGGATGCCTGTGTCAACAGGAGTACGTGGTAAGAAAAATCTAGTACCTACTTCATCAAAATTGGTTGCTTGTGACCATGATATGACGAAGTCAAGTTTGTGTCCGAGTGTCTACCTTCAGTGTACTACCCCTGAAAGCGTAGAGAAGTCGTTTGTCAGAGGAAAAGTATTTGTAGTTGTGAATGATTCAGTTCTTCAGTCGTCAAACCCTTTTAGACATGGCGCAGCTCTATGCAAAATTCTTCAAATGAATGATAGAAGTACTCCAAAAGTAATCTTAAGGTTCAGTGACGGTGGTACAGATCAAAGAAACACACTTGAGGCGGTGAAGTGTTCTTGTATTTGTCTCTTTAGAGAGCTCAATTTGGACTTGCTCATAATAGCTAGATGTGATCCTGGAAATAGTTGGTGCAATCCACCTGAACGTGTTATGAGTATCCTGAATCTTGGATATCAGAACTGTGCGTCTGAACGGGGCGATGATAATGATGAATTCAAACCATGTAATTCAATGAACCAAATTAGAGACTACATAGATAAGAAGCCACAAGCAAGGGATGCATGGGTTTCATCAGTTGAGCCAGTACAGTCATTGGTTAACCAAAGGTTTCGGAGATTAACTCTGAAAGACGAGCCATTTACATGTATCGACCCTATTACAGATGATGAAATAGACATGTTTAAGAGACATCTGAGGGAATTGTTTCAAGAACTTGATCTTGCCAAATTAGTTAAGTCTCACACAAAATCAGTTGAAGGCTACCAGTCATGGGTAGAACGTCACTGTAGACAGAGACATTATTCATTCCAAGTGAGGAAATGTAATGACCCAGATTGCTGCCTTTCACCAGAAACACCAGAAGAACATATGGAATGGCTTCCTTACCCGACTTTAAAAGATGACGACAATACTCATTACAAGTCCTATCAGGAATTGAAAGGTAAAGACACAAATGAACAGGACAGACCAAGTTTCAAACAACTTGTAGAAAAAAGTAACATCAGAGGAGCTACAGCAGTCAAGAAACAGAGATAGAAACTAGTAAATACGGACACGACACCAGAACAAGTTGATGCATCAGTTTACACCGCACAAACAGCAAGGTTTACAGATCAGTGTGTAGAATTTAACAAGCCGCGTGTAATATATGCAAAAAATAAGTTGACAGGTCGACAACAGACACAGTTAGCAATTCTCCTCAGTGAAGGGGAATACAGTTGTGGTTCTTGCATTACAGCCCCTACTGATAAATTGCATAAAGTAATTTTTGTGCGCCTTGGTCTTGAATGTAATACTCCAGTAGAGTTGCCATATTACAGCTCAGACATTGGAATCAAAGACACTTGATGCTTTTGCGGAGAACGAAACGGAGAGGTTGCATAAGATCTAAAACTCAAATTCAAAACTGTCCTACCCATTTGCAATGGATGCAAATCAAATGGTCTAAAACCTCTTTACCAAAGGCCATATGGAAAGAAGAAGTAGATGCCATCAAAACTATTGTTGCATATACAAAACTGAAATAGACAATGCCATTTCTGCTTAACAATATTCTTTATTTGTTTTATGACTAAATACCGAAGTTACTGTGAATTTACTTTCTGCATATGCCCATTTCGACAACTTATGTCTCATCAGTGCAGATAAAATCTAAACGTTTGGTAGACCATAAACTCAAAGATGTTTAAAACTGATAGAGAACAAGTTACTAAAGTGATCTAAATGTAAAGCCAAAATCAGCTAAGGACAGAGCTTTGCACGAGGGAGATACTCCTTAGTTTT
>MJUU01055303.1:21300-45416 GCA_002080025.1 Modiolus philippinarum | reverse complement strand
CTCAAAGATGTTTAAAACTGATAGAGAACAAGTTACTAAAGTGATCTAAATGTAAAGCCAAAATCAGCTAAGGACAGAGCTTTGCACGAGGGAGATACTCCTTAGTTTTCAATAAAATTTACAAAATTTTAGATATTGTAAGGTTTCTAAAAAAATCGGCTTTCGGGTCAGCACCGAAGTACTGACTACTGGGCTGGTGAATACCCTCGGGGACTAACAGTCCACCAGCAGTGGCATCGATCCAGTGGTAACAAATAACTAAATACCGAAGTTACTGTGAATTTACTTTCTGCATATGCGCATTTCGACAACCTATGTCTCATCAGTGCAGATAAAATCTAAACGTTTGGAAGATCATAAACTCAAAGATGTTTAAAACTGATAGAGAACAAGTTACTAAAGTGATCTAAATGTAAAGCCAAAATCAGCTAAGGACAGAGCTTTGCACGAGGGAGATACTCCTTAGTTTTGAATAAAATTTACAAAATTTTAGATATTGTAAGGTTTCTAAAATAATCGGCTTTCGGGTCAGCACCGAAGTACTGACTACTGGGCTGATGAATACCCTCGGGGATTAACAGTCCAGCAGCAGTGGCATCGACCCAGTGGTAACAAATAACTAAATACCGAAGTTACTGTGAATTTACTTTCTGCATATGCGCATTTCGACAACTTATGTCTCATCAGTGCAGATAAAATCTAAACGTTTGGAAGACCATAAACTCAACGATGTTTAACACTGATCCATTTGAAATGCTAAACAGGAAGTAGAGCATTGAAATAATCTCTCTTCAATTCATTTTGTTGAATTTCACATTGATGTGGTGGGATCACTTACACCAAAAGTTGAAAATTTTGTAATTTTTTATACAGTCGTCTTCATGTACATGCATGCCTTTTGAAGTTTTGTTGCAATTTCTGAATTAAACAGATGATGCATTTTTGTTTTCAATAAGAAGTCTTACATCATTTATGATACCTAAAATTTTGAATTATAAAATTAGACATAAAATATGAGACTAGTAAATTCCATCAAGATTTATTCATTTTCATTGAGTCTTCAAGTTTAAATAAAATTCAGTTCAATTTACAAGGTTATAAGTCTCTTTTTTATGCCAATAAGACAGAAATAGCAGTCTTCGTGCCACAGCCAGGTCCAGGAATCCTATTGTTCAATGATGTACTCTGAAGGGTGAAAAGGTAGGATGAGTATGTACAAAATATCTCTGATCTCTGGTGGAATCTACAATGCATATTTCAATTATATTCAATGTATTTTTACCATATCGTTGACAAAACTATTTATAACCAAAAAAAAAACCCTACCTAACGACCCTTTGAAATTTCACTGCCATAGTCGGAAACACAGCTATTTTTATAGGCCTAATAGGTGTCAAGAGTTAAAAAAAATTATAAGTCGACTTGGTATGGAAATGTGAAGTGCAATTTGAATGTCAAGCGAACACAAATACCGCGGATAAAAGATCGTGTAGGTGTTCTAACCCTGGAGGGTGGGTGAGACGGATATTTCTCACATTTTAAACGAGCCAGTACCTATTTTTGGGCGTTTGAGATATCCTTGTCTCAACCCACGGGTGAGATAAGAATTTCACGTGAGGAAATACATTATGACGTTATCGACGTCATAGTAAGTTGCTTAGACATGGCGGACGTAAACTATAGTCTGGTTGTACAGAAACTTGTATTTTGTTTATTACTGTGAGAAAAACAAACAAACATCATTGAAAGTGCAAGATTTAGAAATCTCAGATACCCTCGCGTAAGATTTCATGCCTCGTCAGAGAAATATCTTACTCTTGGATCTCTGAGATTTCTTGATCTTGCACTTTCAATGGTGTTAGATTGTATTAATCTCACCCAGGCATCGGCTTCATAGAATGCACTACAGGTAGGGTGAGAAAGGAAAATCGCAGACGCCGTAGGGTTAGTATTCCAGTCTCGGATGAGGCTTACAGAGTCTGCGATTAATACAATCTAACACCATTGAAAGTGCGAGATCGAGAAATCTCAGACACCCAAGGGTAAGATTTCAGTATTTCTCAGACGAGGCTTGCTTTCAACGACGTTTCATTGTTATTCTCACAAAATACAAGTTTCTGTATAACTAGACACTAGTTGGCGTTCGCCACGTCTAAGCAACTTACTATGACATCGATAACGTCAAAATGTATTTCCGCACGTGAAATTCTTACCTCACCCGTGGGTTGAGACAATATGAATCTAACACGGGTGGGTGTGCGAGACAAGGAAATCTCACACACCCAAGGGCAAGATTAAGGTTGTCTCTGACGAGGCTTCGCCGAGGCAGAGACTACCTAATCTTGCCCGACGATGTGTGAGATTTACCTTGTCTCATACACATACCCGTGTTTGATTTGTTTTCTCACCCTGCCAACACGAACGGGCAGTTACTGATTTTGACATTGGACATCATGTTTCGTACTATCAAGCATAAAGATGGATTTCTATTCAAAACATATTACATTACACAATACTCTGGCTTTTCATTTGTGTTTATTTATACACTAAAATCGTTTGATCTGAAATTTGACCTTCCTCACTTTTGTTTACTTACGGGAGTTACGTCCCTTTTATGACGTCATAAGATTCGAGCGGGATTTTTGAATGTTGTCGAGTATTACATTATTTTCAAAATTATCTGGTACATGTAATAGGTGTCAAGAGTTAAAGACACAGCTTTATGAGTCGACGTTTTGGAAAATGTGATAAAAACAAGAAGTCCATTACAATTTAAATGTCAAGCGGACACAAAAACCGCGGAAAAACATCATGTAGGTGTTCTTACCTAGGCGGTTGGGTGAGACGGAAAATGGGTGGGCGAGACAGGAAAATCTCGCACAGGCATTGGCTACACGGAAAGCACTACAGGTAGGGTGAGAAAATGATATCTCAAACGGCTTAAAATAGGTACGGGCTTGTCTCAAATTCGAGAAGATTGAAATTTTATCCGAATTTATCCGAGAATTTCTTGTCTCGCACTTTCACTGGTTTGGTTTTATTTCGCACTATATTCACCCTAAGCTGTACTAAACTCCACACAAAAATGTCATCCCCTATGCGTCTGTTTATACAAGGTGTTATGTCCCTTTTTACAACGGCATAAAATCTGGAATGTTTACCGGAGCGCGCCATATTTTAAAGGACGATTTTTCTTGTATGTTCCTGTGAATTTTTTACATCAAATAATATAACAATTTTATAATACGTAGATTACCTACACTTATGATTAATAATGAGGACAGATATAAGCTTCAGACCATAATGTGCATAACACGATATTTGCCGGTAACTGAAGTCTTGCACTCACACTGCTAAAAACAGAAACTGTTGTGTCTCAAAAATGAGAAATATGGTATTCTGCATCTTTAGTATTCAACTCTGTTTCATCCAGTAAAATCAGAGTAATACCCCTGATAATCCCTGAAGTGTTATGCTTATTTCCTTTGTCAAACCAACTCTTAGAAGAAGTTTTAGGAAAGTTTGACAATTATTGGATAACCAGTCGGTGCTATGACGGGTTTTTATACCCCGCCACACGAAGTAGCGAGGTATTATGTGATACCCTCAGTCGTGTGTCCGTCCGTCTGTCCGTCCCCCGAAGGTTTCCGACTGATTACTTTTGAACGAAATAACACAATGTCTTCAAACTTTGTATAAGTTGTGTAACACAAAACTCAGGTCAAGTTTGATTTTGGGTTCAGAGGTTCAAGTGGTGTTTGAGTTATGCCCCTTGAAACTTTGAAATTTTGTGAATTTTAGGGTTTCCGACTGATAACTTGCGAACGAAATAATACAAGGTCTTCAAACTTGGTATGTAAGTTGTTTATTTCAAAACTCAGGTCAAGCTCGATTTTGGGTTCAGAGGTCTAAGGGGTTCTGGAGTTATGCCCCTTGAAACTGAAATTTTTCGAATTTTAGGGTTTCCTGCTTATAACTTGTGAACGAAATAACACAAGGTCTTCAAACTTGGTATGAGAGTGTTTACCACAAAACACAGGCCAAGTATAATTTTGGTTCAGCGGTACACACAGTCCTTGAGTTATGTCCCTTTTAACTTAGAAATTTTGTGAAACGTGGCGGGGTATCGTGTAATGCACCATTACTATTTTTACTTGAAGTTGACATCATCAAATCGGACATTACATTTAGATATTGATGTTATTTTACGGTTATGTTGTATTTCTTATTTGTAATAAACCGTTTTTGTCACACTTTTTATTTGAAAGAAATCTTTATTTTAGATACCAGATCAAGAAGGGCATATGTCTTCCATGATAGCTTGGAACCATGCAGGAAATGACGTAACCGGAATGATGGCAAGATGCGAGAAAGTAGTAAATCTTGTAGAAAAGGTATCATATACATATTTCGGGGTATAATGAAAGCTAAGATTTTCAGTTACAGAGATCTGAACCAAATTTCAAATTAAAACTAAAAAAATATGACAAATAGAAATAAAAGTATATTTATTATACCCCGCCACACGAATGGCGTGGTATTATGTGATATCCTCAGTCGTGTGTCCGTCCGTCCGTCCGTCCGTCCCCCGAAGGTTTCCGACTGATAACTTTTGACACAGGAATAAGATACAGTCTTCAAACTTGGCATGTAGCTTGTTCACCACAAAACTAAGGTCGAGTTCGAATATGGGTTCAGAAGCTTGTTCACCACAAAACTAAGGTCGAGTTCGAATATGGGTTCAGAGGTCCAAGGGGTTATGGAGTTATGCCCCTTGATACTTCGAAATTTTGTGAAACATGGCGGGGTATCATGTAATGCACCATTACTCTTTTTATTCTAATAAGTTAACAGGCAGATTTGTTTTTGAGATATGAGAGATTTTAAAGTGCTTGTTTTCATTATTCTAAAACAAGATACACGAGATACAACAACCCCATCGAAATCTTTACTTAGATTGCAGAAAATGTGATATGGGAAAGGAAAACGAGGACTCTGTTCATCTTAACGAATCGATACACATTAAAACTACTTCATAAACAAACAAAAACATAAATACGCTGTTTCTTTGTTTTCTTTCAATTCGAAATCATCATTATGCTACAAGATCTTTCAATTGCTTCTACTACGCTTCCGAAAAATATGTTAACTTTCAACAATTTCGCATGGTATCTTTCGCACATGGAGAATTTATGAATTGAAATTTTCTAACTGGATTGGTTGTTGAACATGACGTACAGCTTAAAACCATCTTACTATGTTGAGACAGTTTCCTTATAAACGCGTGTCAGACTCAGAAGGCATTATACCGACTCAAATAAGGTAAACATTTTTATAATAAAATCTACAATAAAAAATAGTTTCACGATAATGTACCTCAGGGTGAACAAGAATTGAACATGAAAAAAGTAATTTACCTGTCACTGCTCACAGATCAATTCCTTTCCCTGGATACAATGACCATCAAACTACGTATCCTTTAAGGAATAGTATGAAAACATGGGTTTTCAACAAAACACCCAAGGATTCATTCGAGAACAGTTTAAAAAAGTTCTCTAAAATGACATTTGCATCTTTTTCGAAGAAGTGCACCTCCGCTCAACTTGAAAAATCGAACAGATTTTGGACTCTGGATGAGTTTCTTAAGTAATGCGTCCCATGCATTCCACTGCAAAAGAAATGATAACAGGAAACGCCAACCATGGCCAAACATCACAATTACATGTCACAGTACCTGGAAACTACACAAAAACACACAAAAAAAGAAAAAAAAAAAGAAGAAAACAATGGTTAGCAAATGGTAAACAGCGATAGGAACTAAGGATAACTTCTTGATTACTATCTTGGAAAAGAAAGAGGAGACGTAATATTAAATATTATCTTATTTAATTAATATTATCTTATTCAGATGTGTCTAGATATTCCTGTATCCTAGGGAGAAAATGTAAAATAATTAATGGAGAGGAAAGCAAAATTCTTCACGGAATGGACATTGAGTACATAATTTTGCCTCGCTATAGCACGGAGTTAAATATTGCCGAAAACTCTTTTCTTAAGATCAAAACAATTTTAAACAAGAAAAGATCCCGAACCACGTCCGCACAAATCTGAAGGTGGCTGCAGTTCTGCAGTCAACAAAATTTCTGTCAGAAATTTAAAAGCATTTCGGACAATTACATATTAATTGATTAGGACTTGCTGTTGGTGGGTATGTATGTTGAGCGTTTTCTTTTCAACACTTGTGAGGAGAAAAAATACAACAAAGAAAACGTGTTTTGTGTTCATTCTTTCACCCCTCGAGCAAAGTGACATATCAGAGGAACTTGACCGATTTTGAATGTTCGTTCTGGTCTCCGCAAACGTCGAAACTAAACACTTCATTCGGACGCGAAGTTAGTGATCTAAAGTGTTAGTTTACAAATTTTAGAATTAAAACCCCGCGGTATATCCTTGATGGCCGCCAGTAGGAGACATAGTTTAAGATTCACCCTTTTTGAAAACACATTCAAGGATCTTCTCTGAAATGTCTGAGCCGATAAGAACCAGCTTTGACCACAATAGTCTTTAGGTTGTTCTCTGCCGAAAAAAGTGTTTCACTGCGCCCAACATGGTTGTCAGCCGGACACATGGTTTAACATGGTTTAACTCGGACCGGGAACATGGCTGTCCCTAGTTCCTATCGTTGTTCATGTTTGTCCTTTCTCTTGTTTGTGGTTTTCCTGTGAAGTTCCCTGGCAGATTGTGGCATGTGACTGTAATTTTTAGCAATTGTAGACTTTTTCTGATATCCCCTTTGTTTACATTGGTCCCTACTATCACACTTTCAAAGGTTTTCTCTTCACACCACTGTGCATATTGGAACCATAGTTTAATTTTGGCGTCGGTATTATAGAATGTCTATGTTAATCAAGGTCTAAGTGAGCGACTCTTGTTTTCAAATAGAAAAGCTTAAATAATTTGTGATATTTTTTATTATTGAAACATTTTGTGTTCACAGTGTTTAGGAGGAGAGGTATACATTTATCATTCAAAGTTCACTTTGAAGTGGCCAAAGAACGGTGCAGGGTTCCATTGGCATCAAGATTATGGGTAAGTGTCAGGTAGAGATCATCTTTATAATTTAAAGTTCTCAAACCTTTATTTAAAAATAGATTCTTTTACTCCGTGTGAAACAAAACATAGCAACAGGAAACCAGAGTGTAAATGTAGAAAAAAGTTCCAAGACCATGAATTAATAAATGTAACACTAATCGAGACAACGCACAAAATTACAAAGCTAATTGATATGGTTGACAAAAACGCCACTATAAGTAATCTACAGATTGGGCGCAACATCAGTCTGGTTCACACAAAAATAAACAACTATCAGTCCTATCCCTGAAATATGGAATAAAAAAGCCTGACCAAGATAAGCTTAAGGTAGTGCGGGAGTTTAAAACTGTGTGCCATTCTTGCGCAACTGATAAAAAATGGAATTCACTTAGGAATGTTGGCAAAATGGTTTTTGATGTTTTATAATACTTAGCATTAACTCCATATCCTTTTATTCACCATTTAGATTCAATCAAATATGGAATTTTTATTAGGTTACTACGCAGAATACTTTACCATTTCAGCAAGCAAACTCCTTTTCTATATTTGTATAGAAGTAATATGGACAAAAAGTTTATTGGCCTTTATTCAAAAATAAGTTCGGTGACCCCGAAATCTTTTGCATGCATAAAACTAAGATAAATTAAAATTTTGTTAAAATTCGCTAATTTTCCCTAATATTTCAACCAAAATATGGACAGTGACCTCCAATTTTCCTTTTATTTCTTGTATGCTCTTGTTACAAAGTATAAGTCATGAAAACCAATGAAAATTCTATCTGACGGTTTTTAAACCCCCGTACCACCTTAAAACACTAGCAGTAGAATTACAAGAAATAAAATGCTAGCCGAATAGCTAAAATCAGCAAGATTTTTGCTATTTTCATATTTATTTTTTTCATGAATTATGGGTATCAAAATTTGATTGAACTGGAAAAACAGCTAAAATTACTTAAAATTAGGCTGTAGAACAAATAACCAATTTGAAATAAAGGGAAGCTAAAAAAAACCACCTTAGGGCAGAGGTTTTCGTGAATGAGATACTCCATGTTTTCAATAAGTATACACTATTTACAGAAGTTGAAGTGAGTCAATGATCACATGTCTTATCATTTCCAATAAGAATTATAAATATATATATAATATTGTTACTTTTGTATATTAAACAGTATATCTATCTAATCGATTCATTCTGCTACGTGCGTACAAGAATTACATACATAAAACGTCGCAAAAGCTATTTTTATTTCCTTTTAAATCAACCTCTCATTTGGTGTTTGTTGTATGTAAATCGAAAGCAAAATTAGGCGCTTAGAATAGAAATACTACATCCCTGTTGGTCATTGTGTCAATACAATCCTTTGGCAGTCTTAAACTCTTGAATTTTGAAGTGTTAAAAAACAACCCTATCTTTGATGATATTTTTTCAACTGATCAATCCAAAAGAGCTCGTTATTAAGGATAATACAGATACTTTCACACCGGCCTCGTTCCTTGATATTTATATCGAAATTGACAACAGAGGTGCACTTCAAATTACGTTTTATGACAAACACGATGACTTCACTTTTTCAAGAGTCAACTTCCCTTTTCTTCCAAAAGCGCCAGGATATGGAGTTTACATCTCCAAACCCAATCGCTACTAATGGGCATTTTGCTGATACAGTGACTATGTTTATTACCCATATCTTGAAGTCATCACTACAGAAATTTTACAGTCGACATCACTATCTTGTGGACCACCTATGGAATATCTGTATCCAAGATGACAACAGATTTTTATCTTTACAGATGAAGTTTGTTTTATCTCTACCGGATTTGACTTAACTACATAATATGACATGTTTTACGAAAGGATATGGAGTAAATGAACATGAGACCATAACACATATGTTGACTCCAACTGCAATAATTTCAATGAGCTGTATGGCCATTTCGGAAATTAATTCCTCATCAGCAGCACTAGAACCCAAACAAAGGAAATCCATAATTTCAAAATATGTTTAAAATGCATAAAACTAAACGAAATCCGAATAATCAGTAATATCAAATGTTTAACACGACATGTGACTAATAAGAAGCTCTAACCAATAATTTTTATTGGGCCCTTGTTCATGTTTGTACAATGTATGTGTGTTTCTATATTTTTCTTTTGACGTGCTTATCTTGTGTCTTTGTTTCTTTATTTATTATTTAATATTGCCATTGTCCTTTGATTATTCGTTGCTACTGACGGTTCTCACTTACGCTACCCTAAACCATTGATATAAAAGGAATTTAATTATAATAAAAGACTTATACCAAGAATGGTCAATTAAGTAATATACACGTTTTGCGTAAAGATCATCATCAAACTGATGATTCTGCAGCTTTTGTGTGCTTCATACTGATTCTCAATTTAGGCGATTTTCACTTGCTTTTATCATTGCATTGCTTGTTGATTTATTTTATTCTCTGTATATGTTGCAATACATTTGGATCATTGATTTTCACGATCTCATCTTCAGCTTGTGTACTTGATATGTGTTTGCCGTTTTTTTTTCAAGATTGTTTTATGCATTAATGAAAAATAACAAAATTTATGATAACGTATTCATGAAAAATGACACAATTTATAATAACATTTTTCCCTTAATATTGTTCCATGGTTTTTGTCGAGCCTTCGACTATAGTCGAAAAAAGCGAGACTTAGGTTTTTTGATTCAGGTGGCGGCGTCGTCCACAATTGTTTAAGTTTTTTCTTGGGTCTGTTTAACATCAACCATCTATGCTAGCCTATTGTTATTTGGTATGGGGTTGCATTAGCATTGGTACAGCTCAGTTTTAGTGGTGCTATATGTCTATACCCCGCAGTCATGCTCCATTGACTTCGAAATTTTGAATTCTTTTTTTTCAAATGTTTAAATTTTTTCTTATATATATGTCTGTTTAGCATCAACCACTCATAGTTGCCAATTGATATTTGGTATGCAGTTGCATTAGCATCAGTACAGCTCAGTTTCAGTGGCGTTTTATGTCTCTGCCCTCGCAGTCATGCTCCACTGACTTCGAAATTTTGATTTTTTTTTTCAATGTTTAAGTTTTTCTTGTGTCTGTTTAGCATCAACTACTCATAGTTGCCCATTGATAGTAAGTATGCAGTTGCATTAGTATCAGTACAGATCAGTTTCAGTGGCGTTTTATATCTATGCCCCGCAGTCATGCTACACTGACTTTGAAATTTTGCACTATTTATCCAGTGTTTTAAATTTTTTCTTTGGTCTGTTTAGCATCAACCACTCAAAGTTGCCCAATGATATTTGGTATGCAGTAGCATTAGCATCAGTACAGATCAGTTTCAGTGGCATTTTATATCTATGCCCCTGCATTCATGCTCCGATGACTTTGAAATTTTGCACTGTTTATCAATGTTTAAGTTTTTTTCTTAGATCAGTTTCAGTAAACTTTTATGTCAGTGTCTCCCGCAGTCATGCTCCACTGACTTCGAAATTTCGCACTGTTTATCGAATGGTTTATTTTTTTTTTCTTTTATCATGATTGAGATCAGCTTCTCTGGTGTTTAATGTCTATGACCCTGCAGTCATGCTCCACTGACTTTGAAATTTTGCAGCCACTCGATATTTTGCATGCAGTTGCATCCTGAGGATTACACATATTGGTCCCTCTATCATGCTTGAACAATCATTAAGATTTTATCAATTAGGTAGTGCACACAAATTAATCCTACATTTTGTTATCATGACTCCTGCTGAAGATCAATGTGCAGATTCATGCGATGCATGGGAAAGGCGAGACATATTCTGTTTCATCAGTTTTTTAAAATTGATTTTCATGGTGCCGTATTCAGCTTGTGTTCATGATATGTGTTTTCTGATTTCTCCTGGATTTCGAATATACATCAATAAGAAAAATAACCTTTATCACTTATCATGTTGACATGGTTGGTAAGACTAAAGTGTCTACGAACTATAAATAAAATTACCTTAAAATTTTTGTAAACTGAACTGAAAACTGTAGTAGAGCAATTGCGTTACAGATACTGGTACGACTATGGGATACTATTTCCGGATATGGGGACAATATTTATTGCAATAGACGAGTGTACTATAGAAAACGGATGCTTACAGGTAATTATAGAATCTTCTTTTTTAATATTACTTTACTTCTCAAGATTGCTTTTGCAGCATTAGTAGTTCATTTGATATTAAGATATATTGATTGATTGAATATTGTTTAACGTCTACTCAGCAATATTTCAGCTATATCAAAACGAGAACAAGTTTGTTAATAATCACTTTGGGGTATGGAAAGGGCCATGGGACGGGAAATTCTGACTGCCACTGGAAAAGTAGGGTGAAATCGTCAAGGGCGAGAAATTTAGCCTTGTAGCCGATCATCTACGGACCACCCCAAAAAGAGCTTGCTACAAGGGTTCTTCAACGTGCAGGAAGCGTGGCATTTCTTCCAACACGTGGACCTGAGTTTACATCCCATCCGAAAGATGGGTTGTGTATTTATTAATCCCGCACAACCACGGAATGGGTCCTATTTCTATATCCTGGGACCCTCGGGGTCAGCCTCCGTTTAGGAGGGGGCTCACACCCCGCAAGCCGGAGATACTAGGTCCTATTTCTATATCCCGGGGTTCCCGCGGGGTCCTCTGTTAGGAAGACTCATACTCCAAGCTCAGAGGATGCTGCGGGCCTATTCATGAGCCGAGACCGCGCACGGCGGGGTATTAAGATATAAAGGTGTTATTTTCGTCAAAAGCATATATTCCTTGAAGATATTAGTAAAATCTTGAGATAAATACGGAATAACTGTTTGATAACTATGAAATGTGATTACGGAGTCAATTTTCCTTGTCCTTCATAATTGTACTTGACGGTATATTCGACCATCTTTAAACCAAAGTAGTTCATTAGACTTTTGCTCATTTTGGTTTTTTTTGTTTGTGAACACTTTAAACATTTAAATAGAAAATGTTTACCAATTGCATATAACAGTTTATCAACAATTTCTATTATCTAAGACTAACGAATGTTGCTGTTGCAAGTGTATTTGTAACACAAAACACACTCTACCATTACTAAGGAATGACTATTAAATACTACTTATACTATTAAATTTTGTAGCTTTTGAGAGGATCACATAAATGTGGCAGAATAGATCACAGCAAAATAGACGGACAGTTTTCACCTCAAACTGACAGATTGAACTTCATAAAAGAAAAATTAATCACCGATGTTGTAGAAATGAAACCAGGTAATGTTAATTAAGTGGTAACTATACATCAAAGCAGATAAACAAATGTAAACAAAATTGTAAATATACAGAAACCAAGTAAACAAATGTAGGAGCGGGCTTATATTTATGTGGTTGTAATATGTATACAGAAAGTGAAGCAAATGGAAGGGTTGGATTTAAACATTAGTCCACTAATACAAAACAATTGCCTCAAAGAAATCACAATGGAAAATGAGACCTAAGTTCGCCCGATGAAACCTACAGCATCAACTTAGTAGACTTAATATTAGTACAAACGTGAATTTATAAATGTCTATGTTAATAAAACTGCAGTTGTCGTTCGATTTTCATACTTAGGGGTATGTTTAGTATTCAGCATTTGAATGACATCGTAAAGGTCTCATGTAACCGTTTAGCTTTGATTTTTCTCATGTGTCTATTTTTCAAAGATTCACATCTTGTTTGCAAAGTTTTACTGAAAAAGTGTGAAATGACAGATATATAAACCTATACCTCTTTGGAATCCTTTGAACAAATACTTTAAATTGCATTGATATCTGTGTCATTCTGACAATATATATGTGCTGTTTGTTTCCATGGAATAATTTGCAAAAGTTGAAAAAAATACCCCAAAATTTGCAAAAATTAGCAAAACCAGTGCTAATACACAGGCCCCCCTCAACGTATACGTTATGAGCCAGCATAGCCACTATGATAGTCCGAAAGCTCTTCACAAACAATATGGATTTAGCGATGAAAAAGAATATCATCAAGGATAACTTTTCGAGATAAAGTTCACCGAACACTTGCATCCATTTTCGCACCATGTGTAGAACATGCTATTTCTACCGTCCATGATGTGTGTCATGTGACCAAAATAAACAGCTAATAACCTTCTGTAATGAATCAATTCACTTTTTATTGATTTGTTTCTTACATTTACTATCATTCTCACAAAATCAAATACAATTTTTCACATAATCCCACCATTACAACCATGACATCTTTTTTGACGCACTCTTTAACCCAGCATTTGAGGCACTAAAAAGGGTATCTGAGACCAAAACACTTTTCCAGGTCTAAGTCGAAATTTTAATATTTTTCTTTTTTTTCATCCTCGATGAAGTAGTTCACTACGAAAATTAAGACCCTGTCTTTCCGCCATTGTTTTCTAGATTTTAGCATTACATTTTTGTCCTATTATTCGGTTTTCCACGTGAGTAGTTACATTAATCCCTTATTTCGTTTCATTTTTATTACTTATTTGTTCACAGATACATTTCGTTTCATTTTTATTCATTATTCTCTTTATTCGGAAACATACAGTCGAAGTGGTGTTATGTTAGCGATTTAAATATATGACACATTGCCAACTATAATAAAAGCTTTGACTTTTCAGGTGATGCTGTGTTTTTCCATAAGCGGAGGATTGGGTTTCCAATAGCATATAACAGAGCGAACAACAACCCAACGAAGAAACATCATCATCCTTGTTATACACCGATAGAAAAGGCAAGATATTTGTTTATTACACATACACCAATATCTGTATGGTTTATTTTGGTTTTACGCCAAAAAAAAAAAATCTAAGATGTATTTGATTTACACCTACGGAAATAATAGGATATACACTCGTTAAATAACAGTAAAAAATGCAAGATACATTTCATAATGCAAGATATTTCATGCAAGATACCTGCATGAAATAAACCAAGGTAATTATAATATATTTTAGCATCTTGTTTACCAGAGATCCCCGACGATAGTAGTCGGACTTGTTTGACATAAAAAAAATTTACCTTATTTACTCTTTGCATGAAACTTCCAACCCTTAAAAATATTAAGGTTTCATTCCGTGTATTGTATTCAGTGGATGTCCTTAGTACTGGATTTGCCTCCTATTTGGATAATTTGGTAATGAGTGCTTCATTCAGATAACTAAGGTTACTCTTGGAAACACGCGTGCAGCATTACAAGAGTTACATTTATTTTGTAACTTGGGTATTATTGTATTTTGTACTCCTTAAACATTTCTGTTAAAAGAACAAGTATAGCCTTGTTTTTAACTAATAAAACACTTAAAAAAAGAGGCAGAATAAATAAAAAAAGTTCACACAAAAGCGCAAAAGTGATAAAAAATGCCACAAAATTTGAACACTACGGAAAGAACCCTTTATCGGTAATTTGTATGAATTTCCTTTGATCTGCATTGCTTGGTATTCTCAGTATCACTGAACAGGCCGTGATATAAAAAAACTACGGGTCACTGTCAAGACGTCTATTGTGCATTGATATGCTGTAATGTGCATATACGCAACATATGTTGAACTAATGGAGAATAGAAAAAAAAGGGAAACGGGGAATGTGTCAAAGAGACAACGACCCAAATGCATGTTAATTATTGTTATTAAGAATGTATTTACTGTGCTTTAACAGAAATTTCAGCTAATTTCAATTTATTATTGACTTCTATTTATCAATTTGTGAATTACCGATATAAGAAATACAGGTACAATATATAGGACATTTTGTTTTTGATAGGGACTTTACGTGCTCACCTAATACTGGCCGTGATAAAGTCCGTTTCAAAAGCAAAATGTCCTATATTCCATATAAACACTACTTGAGGTATCATTAGATGCTTCAAAAGTCTAGCCATGATCGGCTCCGTGATAATTAATTTAAATTGGCTTGGTGTATATAAAGTTGGAAAAATTTTAGGTGATATCATCAATCCATCAAAATACATCGATGGTAAAATAACATCAAATCAATATAAAGGTAATAAAAGTCGATAAAGTCCAATAGACGGGAGAGAGGAATCCACTTCTGTCATCCTTTGTGAACCATACCACGGGTTATGATAGTAACAATGAAAACGAATAAAAAAAAGATAAACGCCGTTGTTCATTTGATTGAACAAATAAAATAAGCTAGAAATATTAAATTGGTAATATCATTTGCATTCTAAAGGAACTTAATTGCATTCAGCCTTATACATTCCAAAATTTTTGCAACTTAAACAGGTTGTTGGGAATCTTCAGGCAGTTATTCTACTGCTCATCTTCTACGGAACCTGTGAAATGTCCTACTGGTAATTTACAATGTGCTATAAACAACAACCAAAAGTTAGGGAAGTCTTCAGGGCACATTACGGTTAGATCTAATCTGTCTGTTGATTTTTGTACATCTGAATCACATTTCCAATTTTTCAAAACATGGAGCAAACCGATGACACACTTATGCCATCAGATTGGCAAAGCAACAATTTTTCATCCTAAACTAATCGAATAAACGAATACGAAAGTCAGTATGTTAACACACTTAGAGTGTACAGAAATGAAATAATTGCTGAATATTTGTCAGAAATAAGCTCTGATCAAATGGAAGACATTTGTGGTAAAAAGTATGTCAAAATTGACGTAGCGCTGAAACAAAATGAAATGGAATTGCAAAATACTGTGCGTGTTGCATGTCATTTTGTGTTTCCTATAAAGGAAAACAAATGTCCAAAATGTAAACATGATTACAAATTTCACCCGCTTGATTACGACCCTTACAAACGAGCTCTACCTAATCACTCTTAAAATCCACCCATAGTAACAGTTGGAGAACCATGTATGGTTAAGCCATGCAATGCAAAAAATGTAAGAATAGCTTTAAACCACCTACGCAATGCAAGTAACATACCAGAAGAAAGGAAATTGGTGGTAGTTTGGTCAGATGGAGTTCCGTATCTGTTTGCAGTGCGCCTGCAACAGCATTTATACGTTTGTTCTTCTTGTGACAATGTGGTTGACTCGCGCAAACAGGATCTTTCCGATCATATCAAAACCAAAAATCATTCCTCTTCTGTATTAAGTAAGGGTATTGGAAATTTCATTTTTCGTCCATGGCCAGGTCACATAGAATTAAATTTGGCGAAAAGCTTATTACATTTCAGTTGGCTAGTAGTGCAAGATAAAAGCATTATTAGGCTTCAGAACGAAAAAGGCAGGAACCATCACCGTTCCAAACAAATCCTCTTCAGATTTTTTTATTCAGTTTTGAAGGAACTACTTACCCTCTTTGTTCGAGACACTCAAAACTTAACACACTCTGCTAGCTCTTATCATGAATAGGTTAGGGACAGGGTGAAGAATCCCAGCTATGTATATTTGTACGATCTTTGCACGACATTCCTTTGAGCGTTTAAGATGTATAATGTGGCCGTTAAAAAAACAATCATAAAAATATGATGGCTGTCAGAGTATTCTTTACCCCCATGTTTTTTTTTGCGGAAAACCATACCCGATACCCGATATCTAGAACTTAACCTTTAGGATTTGTGCGGCAGAGTTCAATACCCGAATCAATTATCAAAGCTTATGAATGAGTCCAAAGCTCTCTCCGTTATCGGCATAAATAACAAAGGTCAGGTTCAGATTTCATCCACGAAGAAAAAAATTAATTGATCAAGTCATTTTTACCGCCGGGTGCAAAGAATTGAAATCACTTAAAGAACAATCCGTTCCATCTGAATCCAGCATATCAATGTCGCGGCGTCCTAGAGTCGACCGTGAAGATATTATGATGCGGAGGGAGATAAGAGAATACTTTACACACTCTGCATCTCAAAATCAACACAAATCTATTAGAGGAGACCACTTAGATCCCGTATTTCACAATTTTTCAATCACACTGAAAGAGACAGGACGAGAAAATTATGCAAAGTAAAAAAATCATTTAGCGGAAAGTGTCCGACTTAATCTTGTTGTTATGTCCTAAACCGAAAGGGACGAATATTCAAAAATTGAAAACAAAACAAAAGACGAAATACGGGAAATGACAAGTAATGTAATCAGTCTAATGCCTGATGTTTCCTCTCAAGATTTGTTCAGGTAACTTTTTTTCAAACCAAGCAAACCGAAAACTGCGCTTTTAGAGTTTTATGCATATGTAAGCGAGGGACCACAAGAACAGTTAGCAAATGAAATTGATGTTTAAAGTCTACACAATTAAGCTCATTTTGAATTTCCAATGATTGCAAAATTATGCCACCATTTTTGAGAGCTACCAAGTAGTATGAATGACAAAAATGTGCGGAATTCCATGGGACTTAACAAAATGATTCATTAGTCGACATCTTAGCCTAATTTTACATAGCAGCAGTTTAAAAAAACACGGGAATTTCAAAATCCCACGGGAAATCCATTTTACTATGGGATTTCAATATTTCCCTTGGGATTTTGAAATATTCCCATGAGAGATGTATTATTCCTATGGGGATATCATTTCCCATGGGATTTCTTTATCTTTCCATGGGAATAATTAAAAATCTGATGGGAATTAGTGAATTACCATAGGAAAATGCATTTTCCCCGTGGCATTTTGAAATTCCCATGTTTTTTTCAAACTGCTACTGTGTAAGATCATGCTAAGATATCTACTTGTGAATATGATTTTGTTAAGTCCAATGATTCCGCACAATTTGGTTATTCACACTACTCGGTAGGTCTCAAAAATGGTGGCACAAAATTTGAAATTATCTAAATTGGAATGAGTTTTTGATTAAATATAGTTTGTAATTTACATTTTCTGTTCAAAGCCATCGTCTCAAATAACGTGGTTACGAATTTGTTATACTAAAACGAGAGGATATGGAATCAATGCCAACCAGACACCAAATACGAAAAATTTAGAATGTCGGGTGCAGAAATTGGTGTAGAGTCTTCCGTGAATAAGTAATAAAGCCCTGTACGTTAATCTGTGAACTGTCCCTAACAAATAAAAAATGCCAAAATTACTGTAAATCTTAGTTTCTGCATATCGCCATTTCGACAACTTATGTCTCTTCAGTGCAGATCAAATGAAAACATTTAGAAGGCCATAAACCGAAATATGCGTAAAAGCTGACAACAAACAACCAATAAGAGTTAAATGAAAAGCCAAAATAAGTTAAGGACAGAGCTATGCACTCCTAAGTGAAAACATGCGAGGCCCGTCATGGGTTTCTTGATTACCTGATTATCAGGGCATTTTTTTAATGATTCTTTGATTACGAGGGCATTTATTTACTGATTATTTGATTATTAGCTTGCATTTTTATATATTTTTTTTATTACTAAGCCAAAAATTTATTGATTACCAAGGTAAAAAATTAATGATTATTTGATTCCTAGGACCCCCATGAGGACCCTTACATGCGGAAGCCTAGTCCAATCGAATGAATGCCATGCTCCTTTGTAGACATGGAAACAAAGAACAAACCACTACAATCACTGATATAGGCTTTTGGCTCAAAATAGACACAACCAGAGTTTGTGTCGAGGTTGCACATGTTTAACGCTAACTATGTGAACCTTATTAATCATCTATATCAGAGGAACAATTAACATAAGAACATAAAATAAAAATCAACAATTCTGCGAGATAAGGCTCAATACAAGTACAGTAAACTTAAAAAGATAAAACAAGGAGCTCACCTACAGTATGCAGGATGTTACTGACAGCTTAATTTTCGAGGACTTGAGCATTTCTTTTATATAACGTCCTCAAGTGATACATCAATGTGACGAATATAGAATAAAGGACATTTTGTTTTTTGATACGGATTTAATCACGGTCAGTTTTAAGGGAGCCCGCTAGGGCGAGCTTGATGCGTTACGCCGTGATAAAGTCCGTATCAAAAACAAAATATCCTATATTTCTTTTATCGGCAATTCACAAAATGATGAATAGAACTCTATGACAAATCGAAATAAGTTGAAATTTATATTTTATCACAGCCAATTTATTGTTTATTGCAATAATTATATGCATTCTTCATTCAATGTATTAATGGTATTAACACGACATATAGAACCAAATATGACGTCAGCATAGCAACGCGCGGGTGACGTCTTCACAGGGACCCGTTATTTTCTATCTCACGGCCTATTCATTGATACTGACATTATCAGGCAGTGCAGATCAAAGGAAATTCATACAAATTACCGATATACAGGAATAAAACCCCGTTCCTTAATAATTTAAGCATTTTCCGTGTCTTTTGTATGACTAATTGTCACAAGCACATTCACTCCATATCATTCCTTTTTCTTTTGAGACATTTAATTTCATACCTACCAATTGGATTTGAATACTATTGACGGGATTTTATTCTTCAACTTCAGTATGTAGACACAGTTAATAAAATTAACAAAACAGTATAAATTCATTACTGTAATCAGTTTGGTAATTCAAGTTTGTAATATATTTGTGCATACCCGTATATTCTAGAAAGCAACATGGCAATATTCTTGTATTTCCACTGCTGGTATAGGCTTCGTATAAATTTGTAATTGACCTGCTATGGCATTCTAGTGGCAATACATCGGCAAACGAATACCGAAGCAAGAACAAGGAAAGGGGAAATTCTAAAATCATAAATCCAAAATCATGGCAATTCACAGCAACACGAACTGAGACAGTATGACAAAGACAAAACAAACGAACAAAAATGAACAAGAACGCCACAAAACTAAAGCACTAGCAGTGTGAACCCCTATAAAAACTGAGGTATCATCAGGTGCTTCGGAAGGGTAAGCAGGATCTGCTCCACATGTGGCACCCGTCACACTGCCGTGAAAAGTCCGGTTTTGTCACAATCGGTGTTAGTCAGTAACAAACTCTGGATCTACCCAAAAATATCTGTTCTCATTTGTGAAACAGAAACATTGTAATGGTCTGTCAAATCGTGGTGACAACCGTAAAACTTCTGTAGTGACAATTGCAACAGTGACTGAACATACCCTTGATGTATAAGTTTTTGAGACAGTAATTTCGCTCTGTTGACAAAATCGCTGTACAAACTACAGGCACGTCAATAGCGAATGAGTTGTGAAATGTACACGCCATATGCCGGAGAAGTGGGAATATTACTGCTCAAAAACGGGAAGTTCACGATTGGAAAGTCGAAATCATCACGCTTGTCGTAAAGATTTGTTTTCAGACGTCCAGAGTTGTCAATGTAGAGGTATAGGTCCAGGTATGATGCTGATGATGGTGTATCAGTGGTCTCTTTAATTTCGAGTTCATTTGGGTATCTAAGATGAAGGTTATCCTTAAATTGAGGATTGTTCAATGAAAGAACATCATCTATATAACGGAAACTGAAATGAATGGATTTGGCTAGCTTATTGTCTTTTTTCTGAACTAGCCCTTGTATGAACCTGGCTTCATACGAATAAAGAAACACATCTGCTAGAAGCGGCGCACAATTAGTCCCCATAGGTATCCCTATTGTCTCCTGGAAAACTTGTCCTCCAAATTCTACAAATATGTTATCAATCAAGAATTCCAGCATTGCAATGACATCCTCCTCTGTATACTTTTTGTGTGAATCAGTGTGATCTTTAACAAAATAGGCCCCATCTTTACCTATCACTAAATATGAATATCTTCTTTCACCCTTTTTAGTACAGAAAGACTGATGTATTAAATCCCGGAGTACTGACTTTAGCTTATCGTGTGGAAGAGTAGTATAGAGAGTAGAAAAATCAAATGTTTTGATACTGTCGCAGTGGTTGCGTTCAGTTGAATAATTAAAAAAAAATGGTAGAACATCGTATTTATTATATAACAATAACTCTTAACAATAACGTAATTTGAGATAAACATATGTGGTCTATGAAATGTGAAGAGATCAATAAAAACATAGAACCAACAAAAAAAAAAGCAAATAAATGAAAACATTTGGCAATACTAGAATATGACTATTAAGTGCCACTAACTTATAGGACACTCTGGCTGTTTTAAATTATGTGCATGGGGCAGAAAACATTGTATTTTGCCCATTTGATCAGTGCTCCTAAACCAGCTGCAGGTGGTGGGTTGTATATGAAGATACATCGACAATGTACCCAACATTTACAGCCTTTCTTAGAGCTCTGAACTCAATGTGACTCAAGGTCTGCTTTAAAGTTATATTCTATATGAAATATAGCACATTTGTTTTTTGAGGACTGATTGATTGATTGAATATTGTTTAACGTCTACTCAGCAATATTTCAGCTGTATCAAGACGAGAACAAGTTTGTTAATAAATAATCACTTTGGGGTATGGAAAGGGTCATGGGGCGGGAAATTCTGACTGCCACTGGAAAAGTAGGGTGAAAACGAAAAGGGCGGATAATTTAGCCTTGTAGCCTATCAACTACGGACCACTCAAAATAAGCTTGCTACAAGGGTTTTTTAATGTGCAGGAAGCGTGGCATTTCTTCCAACACGTGGACCTGAGTTTACATCCCATCCGAAAGATGGGTTGTGTATTTATTAATCCCGCACAACCACAGAATGGGTCCTATTTCTATATCCCGGGACCCTCGGGGTCAGCCTCCGTTTAGGAGGGGTCACACCCCGCAAGCCGGAGATACTAGGTTCTATTTCTATATCCCGGGGTTCCCTCGGGGTCCTCTGTTAGGAAGACTCATACTCCAAGCTCAGAGGATGCTGCGGGCTTATTCATAAGGCGGGACCGCGCACGGCGGTGTTTTTTGAGGATTGTTTATTAGCACCATCCTCCAAGTTAACTTCAGTCAGAGGCTCCTTCCTTGGACTGGGCGCGGGAGTGGCAGAAGGGATGGGTTCAGTTTGATCGTTGTCCTTGACTTGAACTGCAACATACGGGGGAACGTTTTCAGCTGAATCCTCCCCTTGTTCTAACGGCACTTCCTGCAGCTTAGGAAAGTTGGGCGATTGGTAAGTCTGTAAAATGAAACAAATTAGTTTTGAAACTAAAAATATGGCCAAAATTTTTTTTAAATCATTGAAAATTAAACTTGTTATATATGATGAATGTGCATATTTCGATGAGTAATGTCTTTTCAGCAGAATTCAAATCGAAACATTGGAAGATATAAAATAATATATATTAATTACGCAATATATAAAAAGTTTTACTAGTTCTAATAACTTGTATATTCTTCGTTCATTTTCAATTCCTAACATGATGAAGGGAAGATATTGATGGAAATTGGTAATTTTTAAGAGAAATGATGATTGAATGAGCCAATATATCGAATTGTGTCCTCGATATTAAAGATTGGCGTTTTACAAGCTTTTTAAGGACCTCAGGATATATCGAATTCTTTGTGAATAAGAGAACTTTAAATTCAGGGCACAACTATCAATCGTCTGTTTTATTTTCTGTTTATTTAATACAAATTTTCTAGAGAACTAGGAAAAGTGGTCTGTTTTAAGCTGCGTTACTAACGATAAAAGCGGGTCTAGTAGCCGCTCGACTTGGCCCGACTGTCCGTCAGTCACATATGCCTTCTATTCCAGATAACTTCTGAGTTTTTTTGCTGGAAAGTTTATAATTTGCAGAATAAATAAACATCATTTGTTAAAGATAACAAATTTATTCAAATTTCAAGATTATAAGAATCCAACACCGGTGATAGTGCAAGATCAAGAAATCTCAGACACCCAAAGGTTAGATTTCAATATTTCTCTACCGAGGCTTCGCCGAGGTAGAGAACACTTTAAATCTTACCCGAGGGTGTCTGAGATTTCTAAATATTGCAATGTCAACGGTGTTCGATTATTTTTCTCACTTTTGTTCCTTAAAACGTCTTACGGCGCCGCCATGTTGTCCTCACCATTTACCATTACTTAGCGACTCACCATGACGTCAATGACGTCATAGTATGCACGAGGCTGTCTCACATGGGGTGGTGTGAGACAGAAAAATCTCACACTACTAAAAATAGGAAATGACCTGTCTCAAAAGTCAGAATATTATTTCTTCAACAATCAGGAAGGTACCTTTGCCTTTCCTCCTTTCCATCTTGGCAGGATCAGGATTTTTACTTCTGCTCCTGTGGTGGTATACGGTTACTCTCCTTTTGCAACCAGTGTTTTATCTCTGGTATAGTATGTGTCAGTTCTTGATTTTCCTTGCCTAACTTTTGTTGTTTCAAACCCCGTCTGTTTTAAAATGTACCTTGTTGTAGGGGGGTAAAATACCCCGTTGCCATCTGTAAAAGATGAATTTACGGTAGATAGATTAAATGTGGCATTTTGGAAATACATTGTATATAATTATATCAAGGTTCTCACTATACATATCCTTTATTGTTTATATAGGGCATGATTTCTAGGGATTTTGAAGGGTTAGGCAATGAGTAAAGGGTGAAAAATATTGAATTGTCGAAGAGCGGAGGACGAATAAGCTGGAAAGGGTGTAAAATAAGAACAAGAAAGGATGAAATGAAACGGGGTCAATGGATACTGAAGATGTGTAGATGATAGGGATCAGGGGTAGAACTGATAACAGTGGACATCTTTATTTTTCTTCTTTTGATAAATTGTGACATTAGGTTCATAGTTATTTTTAAATAAATTACGCAATATATAAAAGTTTTCCTAGTTTTAATAACTTGTATATTCTTCATTCATTTTCATTTCGATTTATGAATTCCTACTTAGTGTTCGAAAGTGCTCTTGAATGTAGGAGGAATTATTTTTTACAGTAAATGTAAAGAGGGAGGTAATCATTAGTATGGCAGCCACGAAATCAAATGGCTTAAATAGACTTCTCAAATATGATGATGGTGTATCCATTGTTTACTGATTGAATTGTTTGTTATCAGACTTTGAATTGCAATATTTTCAAAACTATCTGGTAGATTTAATATCTCCAGGTACAAATCTTAAAAATAGGCTATAACTTATAACAAACAAAACGCACTTATTAATCCAAACTTATTAATCCGTTGAACAAACTTATTCATAAAGGATATAAATACAGCATTG
>MJUU01055303.1:3227-18858 GCA_002080025.1 Modiolus philippinarum | reverse complement strand
TTTCATTAGTAGTGGTATATGAAACTAAGTATTAATGTATCGGCAAACAGGAAGTAGTAGCGCCACAAACATGAAAATATCTGACACTGTACAACTTATCATTTGGAAGCCTAATGCTAAATATCAAATCATTCCCACCTGTAGAAGCCGAGAAAACTTTGACAGTAAAAGTGTTACGGACGGACGGAATGACGGACGGACGGACACCACCATCACTATATACCCTCCGCTTTTACAAAGCGGGGGTATAATAATGTACGGACAGAAAGAATTCCTCAGGTTTAAATGAGATTTTTTGAAATGTAGATCTTACTTTTGCAAGCAGTCCAACCAGTGGCGGATTAAGGGGGGGGGGCGTGTTGCCCGGGTTCTCTTTAGGTAGGAAAATATTTAAAATTCCTAGGGGTTTTCCAAAAATTGGGTACCGGGTTCCCCCTTTTTGAAAAATTATGATATTAATTTCTATATGATATCATAAAATTCAAGACACATGACATGAAATGTTTCGTAAGTGCAAATAAGTTTTGCCTAAAATTTGAACGATACATGAAATAGACATCAAAACTTTGTTTATGGATGATCGGTACCAGAAAAAAAATTACATACAGAAAAAGAAAAGACAACTAATGCGAACAATACAGGTAAAATAAAATAAATAAACACAAACTCAAGAATAACCAGAACAATACAGGAGATGACCGCCAACATTCAACAAAAAGGTAGTACATTATTATTATAATACCAAAGCCGAAACGAGAGGGAAAATTGGATGTAAATTCAAAAGTAAACAATTGATAAGGTGTTTGCAAGCAAACGCAGAAGTCCATCGGAATTATTTTTTTGATGTTCTTTGAGAAAACAATGAGTCCTAAGAATAAGGGTCTTAAAACTCATCGTGATTCTGTCTATCAGTGATATCAGTATTTTGATTAACCTGCACACACTTTGTGATTGCATCAGAAAAATCATTTACTGATATCGACATATATTATATAATCATTTCTTCTATGGTGTGTAATTATATCAAATTTTTAAATTACATTGATTGCATACAAGTTTCATTGAATTTTGCCCACCCATTTTTGAGAAAACAGGTACGTCAATTGTTCGAAAAACAATTGATAGGTATTTCCCGGAAGTTGCGTCATAATATTCTCATAATTGATCAACAATTTAAGCTTAATATGTACACTGATTGATACTTTTATGTGAAATTAAGTTTTTGGCTATGTACCTTAAACTTTGCCCTTGACCTCATTTTGAAGGTCACATCTTCCTGTACATGTTTTGTATTGAATGTCTCTTTGTATCTCCAATGTTATTTTAGCTATAAGCAAATAATCCGAAATCAGGCATCAAAATCGGTACGTGGTCCATTGGCCCAAAACGGTTGGTCAAATAATTGTGGACCCAATGAAACAAGTGTAGATATTAACAAGACACACATTTTTGCCATTACATATTATCAGCTACCTTTCATAGTTTATGAGTTAATCCAATGACAAGATCTAGGGTCAGAGTTCAAATGACCAATGACCTTTGACCTTGGCATTTATCAATGTAACACATATCACCTTATTTGAATGCAAAAGGATACAGGTTTCTATCTCTTACTGTTTTTGAGAAGACCTACTTTAAAGATGTGACAAAACTTTCAAGGGCCATAACTCCTGAACGGTTGATTGATTGATTGACTGATTGATGTTTTACGCCAACTTCAGCAATATTTCAGTTATATTGTGTCGAGAACTGTTTAATAAATTGAACAATTTTAATAAATAAATATATAACATTTAAATATTAAACCATAAAAGCTTTATAAAAGTAATCAAGAAAGTTATCACTTGTTTCTTTATTTAAATTTGAGGTAAAAAAAAATTTTCCTGTAAATTAAAAAAAAAATGTTATAATATTAGAACTAAAAGAGAAATCCATTTAAATCTTATGAAATATATTGATTGCTTTTAAAAATTGAACGATTTTGTCGCCAGCGACATTTGTAAATAGGTCTTTAAAACAATCAGCAGAATAAAAATCCCGCCTGATATCGGCAACATCTACACACTCAATTAAAACATGTTGAATGGTATAAGGACAATTGCATGGAATACATTCAGGTCGATCATCACTGTTGAGGATAAACTATGTGTTGTTCTAGTTTGTCCATTACGACATCGGGTCAACACTACCCGTTCCCTACGATTTTTACCGCAGGAACCAACTTGTTTACCGAAGTCCGACTGTATTCCATACAGTTTATTATTTATTTGCAGATCCCATTTGGCCTGTCATAACTTTAAATATATTTAACGATGAAAGGCTTCATGTCCGTGTACGGTACTGGACAATCCGCCATCTCGCCATCTAGTGCATCCTTGGCTTCCTGGTCAGCAACTGTGTTTCCATAGATTCCCACATGACATAAATGACTTCTTTGCCTAACATTACAAGTGACTTGTAGAACTCGGCTATTTTCAAAATAATTGGGTGTTTTGTTTTTCGACTTTCAATTTCCAATAGGCATGAAAGTGAATCAGAACAGGTCATGAACTTATTTGATTGCGATAAAGCTACAAATTTAAATTAAGTGCTGAGTAAATAGCGTTAGCTTCAGCGGTAAATATGGAACTAGAGGATGATAGACGGAGAGTTGCCTGAACGCTTAACCGTAGAGTTTCGATCCAAATGTAAGAAATGTCCGTCATGACCTTACTAACATTTTTGTCATTACGTTTTATCAGCTATCTTTTATCGTTTCTGAGTTATTTCAATAATAAGATTTGGGTCAAAGTTCAAAGTGACCAAAGATTGTGGTCATTTTGAAAATGTCAACACCCAAGTGCACATCTTTGGGTGGTGATCTACCTTCCTATTAAATTTGATTATGATTGGGCAAGTGGTCTCTGACAATTTGGTTGGACAAGATAATTTTAGAGGCGGAGTAATAATAATAAAAAAAAAAAACAAGTGATAAAAAATATGTTTGCAAGCAAACACAGAAGTCGCTAAAACAAGAATTAATTCTTTATTGTTCTTTGAAAGAAGAATGAGTCCACGATTTAAGAATTAGGGACTTAAAGACTTAAAGCTCATTATGATTCTGTCTATCAGTGTTATCAGTATTTTTGATTAATCTGTACAAACTTTGTGATTGCATCAGAAAAATCATTTCCATTTATATATTATGAAGTGAGGCATTTCTTCTATGGTGTGTAATTATATCAAAATTTTAAATTACATTGAAATACATACAAGTTTCATTGAATTTTGAACTCCAATTTTTCTTTTGAAAACTGGTACGTCAATTGTTTGTAAAACAATTGATAGTTCTTTCCCGGAAGTTGCGTCATAATATTCTATTGATTGATCATCAATTTAAGATTAGAATGTACATTTATAAATACTCTTATGTGAAATAAAGATTTTGACTATGACCTTGAATTTTGACCTTTACCTCATTTTGAAGGTCACATCTTCCTTTACATTTTTTTGTATCGAATGTCTCTTTGTATCTTCAAAAATAATTGAGCTATAAGCAAAAAATCCGAAATCGGACATTAAAAATCGGTATTTGGTCCAAAGGCCCGAAACGGTTGGTCCAATAATTTTGGACCCAATGTTACAAATGTAGATCTTAACAAGACACACATATTTTGCCATTACATGTTACCAGCTATCTATTACTGTTTATGAGTTAATCCAATGACTAGGTCTAGGGTCAAAGTTAAAAGTGACCAATGACCTTTGACCTTGACATTTTTTAATGTAACACATATAACCTAAGTTGAATGGAAAAGGTTTCAAGTTTCTATCTCTTACTGTTTTCAAGAAAAACCTACTCAAAATATGTGACAAAACTTTCAAGGGGCATAACTCCTGAACGATTGGCCATAGAAATTTGATCTTTATGTAACAAAGGTCCGTTATTATCTAACAAACTTTTTGTCATTACAATTTATTAGTTATATTTTACTGTTACCGAGTAAATCCAATAAAAAGATTTTATGTCAAAGTTCAAAGTGACCAATGATGGTGGTAATTTTGAAAATTTCAAAACCTGATTGCACATCTTTTGGTGGGGATCTGCCCTCCTGTGAAGTTTGGTTATGATTGGACAGTTTCTGAGAATTGGGTTGGACAAGATGAGGGAAAGAGGCGGAAAAATAATAATTATTATAATAAGAAACGGTGCAAACACAAGAAGTCGCCGAACTCTGTTTTGGCGACTTAAAAAGTCTCCCAAAATTCGTTTGGTAGATTTAATAAACAAAAGGTGCAACTTTTTGGCGACTTAATAAGAAAATAGTTAACAGTGTAAAACGTATAAAATAGAACATAATAAAACAGACATGAAAAGAATAGAATTGATAGCCAAAATTTTAAGCCCCATATTCAATGGTCTTTGTTGTGTTTTACTCACATAGAATTCTTAATTTTAGTTAAAATATGTGTATTTTTTCAGGTATCAAATGAAATGTTACTAAATTGTACTAACACGACTGACTTGTCAGGCAAAGACTTCATAGAGATTCCAAAGGAATCAACTCTGGCAGCACAGCTGAATGCAAAAGGATAACGAACTATTTCGTACAAATTAATACAACAATAAATATAACGACATTAGCTACAGAATAATACAATGAATGATTACAAAATCCATTCAAACGTTTGCCGATAAGGTCACATATATTCTCAAGATAGCAATGTTTTTACTTTTAAAATAAATCTTTTTGGAAATGTTAGATTTTAATTTCAATTGCTTGTTGTTAGATTATTAAAAGGTTAAGTTTCGTTTTTTATGTGTAGTACTCTTTTGTTCTATCACATAATCATATATAGACCTAGGAATATATGTAAAAAGTACAAATGCAATTGAACTAAAGGGTGCATGAACATCGAGGTGTGAACACTTTAGGCTATTTTAAAAGGTAAATCGAGCCTTTTTAAGTTCTACCTATTTTTTTCCAACAATAAAGTAAAAGTGATATTTCCCCAATCATCCTCTAGTGTCTGCTTTTTAGAGAAAGCATACAAGCTTTTACATATATTTCGGTATATGGATTTCCAAATGTTTTGATTTTATCTGTACTAAACAGATATAACTTGTCGAAATGCGCATATGCAGAAACTAAATTCACAGAACTTGTTTTTGATAACTTGAAAAAGAGACTAAATAATTGACATTTTTTTAGTATGTAGTTTACGAAGTTACAAATTTAGTTATTTACGGAAAGAGTAGTTTTTATATGACAAAAAGAATAAAAATTGACGTTTGGTATTAGTCAATTTGTGAATATGACATCACAATGAAAAGGGCAAGTCAGAACGTTTCGGCAAGAGATTTCCAGTAGATTCTGCATCCGATTCGTATTACAAAATATGCACAAGTCGAATGCGCCTTATATAAATGTCAACCTACCACAATGATAAGAAACACGAGACGGCGAGAAGAAACAGAATAATCAAATAAAAAAAAATCTATAATGAATATGATTTTTGATGCATTATCACTGCAGGTGGTCATGTCCTTTTAATGCACATAAAATCAAGTATTTGTTAACATGTGAGAGAACTTACAAGAAACAATTAATCGAAAAAGTAATAATTGGTTCAATTAAATGCTTTTACGATACTTGATCGGACTTTATGGCATATACTGGACAAAAAATTTAAATATATTGAAAGTATTGCCAAAAATAAATGCGGCTGTAATTTAGAAAACTTTTTTCATCCACACTTCCTTCAATGTTGTTATCACGATGATGTTACATTAAAGGTCAAGTGGTGCTTCACTTTTGAATAATTTCATCAATTAATACATGTGTACAGAGTAAAAAACAAACTTGTAGAGGTTACATATAGAATGACAATAGTTTTCCTTGAAATACTTTTATACCGCTTTCAATCTTTGCTGAGTTCAAAGAAACATTTCGCATAAACAGGCTCATTTTTTAGGCTGTCCAAGCTATAGGTTTGCTCAAAGTTGGTCATTGTCAAACAACTGTAAATGTTCTCAAAGTTTAATTTTAAGGAAAAAATCGATTTCAACAGACTGGTCAGGTTACAGAAAGGAGATCAAGTCTTTCGAGGTCAACTACGAACAGACAAGACCATTATCTTGCCAACATGCCGAACCGACAAAGGCTCCATAGTGCTGTAAAGCTAAAACCGACAGCAACTGGAGCATGTGTTTCATCAAGAGCAGTCAATAACATCCTTTATGCTGCTGATTTTCGTGCACTTCGTCAAAAGTGACCAGGAGATATCGTACAGCTCGATTGCAGTGGGCAACATCTCATATGAATTGGCAACTGCGGCATTGAACCCCGTTTTTTTTTTACAAATGAGTCACATTTTTGTATAGACCTCATAACAGTTGCATACGTGTGTGTTGCATGACAAGTAACGTTAAGCAAACCGTTGTTTAACTGAACACGGCGGCCGTTTGGTAGTGGGTCCGTAAGAATTGGACTGAAATCAGTATAGCCGGAAAAACGGAGTTGCATGTGATTGCTGGTAATCTCTGGCTATAAAAACAGAGATGAGATATTGCATCCCATTGTAAGAAGTTTTGCTAGAGCTACTGGCTATGACTTTGTCTTAATGAACGACAATGCGCGTCCTCACAGAGTCAGTGTAGTGTCTTGAAAATGAAACACTCGAGCGGATGGAATGGCCGAGTCTTTCACCAGACATGAATCCCATGTAAATTGCCTTGGAGAGGGTACAGAGAACTGTCTAACTGTCTATGTGTACGATCCCCCCCCAAAGAAAAAAAACCGAAGAGCTTACTGCTGAATTGCTTGAGGAATGGACAAAATTGCCCCTCAAATCTTCAGGAGGTTTATCCGTGGTATGCAGCGGCATTGTCTTGCAGTAATTCAGGCTCAGGGAGTTCTTAATGATTACCTTGAGTGCGCAAAGATTGATACTCTATCAAATTTCCACTGTCACAACATGTCGAATTTAATTCTGATTTGAGGAGGTGTCTGACATTTAAGCTGTTCTCAGTTTTACGCTTCACCGATATTTCATAATTATAATCAAATTACCTTCATGAATTATTTAAGCACGTTTCATACATATAGTATATAGATAAAGGAAACTATATCAAAACACAATCAGAAACCTCGGTCGGTTATCTCCCGGAACCAAGTTAGTTTTGTATGGTTCAAGGTGGAGATAATTTTGATTAGGATATCATTAGCCTCTTTTTGATATTTAAACAAAAATTATCTCCACTTTAAGCATATATAACTAACTTGGTTCAGGGAGATAACCGACCGAGGTTTCTCATTCTCTATGTTTTCGTTATGATATGAGAGAAAATTATTTTACTAATAAAAGAGATGTCTTTCTAAAGTATAAGGAAGAGTAGTCTATCGATATTCGCGTTTCCTTGTTCGTTTAATGGATGCACAATTTAGATGGACATGCTTTGGAGAACCCCTGATAGCAATATAAGCTCTATTTCTTCAATTTTGGAAATTCTAAAAACGCATTGTTTCTTATCCATTTGTCTAGAAAATGATATCAGATACCCTTAATGCATAAAAACACCAGGAATACTTCCCAATTTTGATTATTTAACTTATTTTGAAGAAGATTTTGAACAATCATGGCAGGTAATTAATGTTCGACACCAAAACAGGACCTGTCCAAGATATTATATATAGGCAACATAAACGAACGTACCACCAATCGACAAACTTCGGCTGGGTTATATGTGCCTACACTTGACATTTGTGATGCGGTTGCTGGTTTACACGCAACTTTTCGGACTATTTTGCTCCAATGTACGTAGTTTAGAAAGAAATCCGGGAACTCCGGATTACAACTCTTTTCATTTTCCGACTCCGGTGGTGGTTAACAGTTTATCATATGCCTTTACTTGGTTCTGATTTCAAAGGAAGCAGTCTATTATGAATGCTTACGTAATAAAGACGAGGTAGAATCGGTCGAATTCGTGACCAGTGCAATGTACAAGTGGGGTTATTTTTAAATCGATCATTGAGATTTCACACAAAAAGCCCTCCCGTGTTTAAAAATAATAAGCATATCTCTGAAAGAATAATATGGGTTGCATATTATTTTTTTGGCAATGTAAACAATAATTTACACACTGCCGTTCAATTTTCTATTTGCTTATTTGTCGGACCATGACATGGTGTCAGTATAAATAATTCCGTTAAGCAAGTATCGAAAAACATTTAACCTTAGGCCGCATGCATACGAATCAATCCGAGAATACAATTCTTTGCTGTTATATTTTCCTTAAGTTTGAAGCCTTTACATGTTTTTACGAGGTGTTGGACTTGAAACTGCTTAATTTCTGCATACTAAAACTTGAAATGAAGTCTTCTTCTGGAACCAGGTTACTGTGAGGTCATGTGTTGAACAATGATACTTATTTATTAAAAAGTAAGAATTTGTAAATGATACTTGGAAATTTATTTTTAAACACAAAAATTGGAATAGAGTATTTATTTCCGATTGTGCATGTGCAACCTGCAACTTCCTGTTATAGGGAGTGATAGACGTATACATTACTCCGGTTGTTTTTTTTAGAGCTACAAGCACACTTGGTGACATCACTTTTGGTTTTTGTACTAATGACGGCAATATTTTAAGGGAGGGGAAGCATTGTTGTAAACTAACAATGCTTGAAGATATCTTAAAAGCATAAAAAGAGCAAATTTGTAAATGCTTATTAATAATATGGGCAGGTAACCCTTGCCCTATCTGTCTCGACTAAAAAAGCCTGGTAAAGGATTTGAAAATTTAATGTAACAATGCACTTATATAGTTCATATTCAAAAACTGATAATATTTTTCTATTGATTGATTGATTAAATATTGTTTAACGTCTACTGAGAAATATTTCAGCTATATCAAGACGAGAACACGTTTGTTAATAAATAACCACTTTTGGGTATGGAAAGGGTCATGGGACGGGAAATTCTGACTGCCACTGGAAAAGTAGGTTGAAATTGAAAGGGGCAGGCCGATCACCTACGGACCACTCAAAAAGAGCTTGTTACAAAGGTTCTTTAACGTGCAGGAAGCGTGGCATTTCTTCTAACACGTGGACCTGACTTTACATCGCATCCGCAAGATGGGTTGTAATAATTATTAATCCCGCACAACCACGGAATGGGTCCTATTTCTATATCCCGGGGTTCCCTCGGGGTCAGCCCCGTTTAGGAGGGGTCATACCCCGCAAGCGGGAGATACTAGGTAGTATTTCTATACCCCTTGGTTCCCTCGAGGATAGTTCTTTTAAAGAAAACACAAGCAAAGGCAATTTTGGAAACGAAAATTAAAAACATAAGAGAGGATCTGATAATGTAATTTACTTTGACCACGCAAAACATTGGTTATTTAAGCCACAATTTTATAACTACTGGAGTAGAAAATATATTGTAGCGTTCCGAGTGTTGGGAGATATGTGTCTAAGTTGATCCTCCTGAGTGGACACGCTTTGATTGATTAGTGGAGCTCCAATATATTACCTGAACACAGATAACAGGCCACGTACTATAATATTAATTAAAGTAGTTCATGCACAAGTGTGGTTGATATTCTCGTTCCTCGGGAATTCTACTTAGTAGTGCCCTGGGATACTGTGCTCAGTATGTAGATACTAGTCTTGTTTGAAATAGCATAACTGCTCATGACGAAGGCTATTAAAAGTTAACAATTTATTATGTCTCTAGTTGCAAACAGTATTAATAAACATTTTATATACACGACAATAAATTTATTTTATAATAAGGATTTCTGTGTTTTATTACCCTGCCCTAACCTAAAAGGAGAAAGAATATATATATATATATATAGTGAATTCCGTCTGATACTTTGTTGATACTCGTGGTAGCTCTGGTACACAGCTAAATAAGGGAGAGCGGGCGAATTAAATACTATAATATTAAATCAATGATTACACAAACACTATCTCAAAACAAGTTATATTTAGTCAGTCTTAAATATTTCTGTACTGTCAGTAATTAATGTAAGTAATTAATATTATTAGTGAAATATTTATTAGGGAGAGCGGGCGAATTAAATACTATAATATTAAATCAATGATTACACAAACACTATCTCAAAACAAGTTATATTTAGTCAGTCTTAAATATTTCTGTACTGTCAGTAATTAATGTAAGTAATTAATATTATTAGTGAAATATTTATTAGATCATTAAAGTCATGCTGTGTTTATATACTTAAGTACGTGTGTCGTGGCCGTGTCGTGTGTGATATGACTTAAGAAGTCTTGTTTTATTTGTACGGATTTCTTGATAAGTGCTTCAGTATATTCTTTTGCTTATTTATTTTATAATTGCGGGGAATGATTGTAAAATCAATTTTTTATTTCAAAATTTCCAAAAGAATCGTATGTTACAATGTATACAGAACAACGGTGTGTCGTTTTCCTAAAATATATCTTATCTAGATGAAGATATATAGACATATAAGTTGCCGAAACATATTGTAGCTTATGATTTATTAGCAATAAATTTTTAAAAGATTATTTATGCGTTGCTTCACTATACTGAGCCGCTTGCGACACACCCCGAGTGAAACTACGTGTCGTTTCTCATAGACTAAAATGTATTTGTGTATTGCCCTATACTAGCTATACAAAATAAATATACAGTATCTGTCGAGTCAGTCTGACACTGTGCTATGCTAACCTTTACACTTAGTGGAAAATCAAAAATATATTTCAAGAAATCAATTGACAATTTTGAAAGCAAGTTGTAAATATGGCGCCCAGAGTAGACAAGACTGAACACGAGTAGAGTTCTCTTCGGAATTTATACTGGTGCACGACACACCTTGCCACGCTCATGACACAGTAAACCTAAAGCAGTAACGTTACGCCAAGACACATCTGTGACGTCACGTGTGGCACCGCTTTCCCATGATGCATAGCGACGTAACAATAACAACAATGGCCGACGACACGATATTGCAAATGAGTGTGTCGTTCAATCAAACTGTGACAATTTTCATACAAGACATAATATATTCAGACTCAGGAGCTACCATGTAGTACCAACAAATATAGAGAAAGGTAGGAACTTATGTTTTAATGCCCAAAGATCGTGCACAATTCATGCAGTGGACAAACTCTAACCCCGGTGACACACTTGTCATAAGAAATATTTCACAACAGTTTTAGCCCCTTTTTTACCAAACAGAAACAGTTTATTAAGATAAATAAAGCTATGAACTTTTCTCTTGTACATAGCGTCCCAAAAATGTGAGTGACAACTGTGCATTAAATAACGTGGGGCGATGAGACTACTTTTTTTTGAAAACGGAACCCATGCATGTATCCGTGGGTAGTCCACTTCAATACCCCCACTTTTGAGGAATGTTTGTCCTCAAACAGAAATTTTTACATATTAAGAGAAAACAAATCAATCAATTTACAGTATGTCACAAAATATATGAGGCAGTTAAAAAAAATAATAGTGACACATACTATATCATCCATTTCAATAGTAATATTGATTTCACTAACATCATAACAAGTCATAATACTGATTATAACAATAACAAACAAACAAAAATTATCAGTTTCATATTGTTATGCCACCCTACAGAAGATATGCATAGCCAATGAAAGTATGGTACATGTTTCCGAAATGACACCATTGAATATTATCAACTTCACTTTATAATATGTTCATTCACATGTACACTTTTGCTCGGTGGTTATAATCTAGTACATCCTACACATTATTATGTCACATTCTACGTATTGATAATTTGTCACTATACCTTTGTCCTCAACTTGAATGTCAACGTCTACCATTCCCGGCAGTGTCCTCAACTCACATTGAATTCCACTTTCACTTGTCTCATTTCTGGATGACTCGTATTGTGTATGCACACTTCGCCTCCTCCTTACTGGTATCTCAGGTACCCAATGGCTAGTCAGGGAGTAGACTGTTCCATCTGGGAGTTCACAACGTTCTGTTTTGATGATCCCTGGATAGCCATCGGGCACGGTGTTTACCTCACACCCAAGACGTCTTGCCTGCTCTCTTAAGCGACGCAAGAGTGCAGCCTCATCTGATGCGGAATAAGATGATGGTGGTGCAGCCAATATGTTTCTAGGGTCCTCCCCATCCTTATCTTCCGGTACCAAGTAATGACGATAATCATAGGTTCTCCCATATGGTTTAGCAGTACATACAACTTTGCGGGGGAGATAAGGCGGTGTTTGAGATGTGCCTTCAATGATTACCTCTCTTGTATCCTCTTGTACCTTCTCCTTCATAACTACGTTCCGGGCGTCAGAAGTACAATCCGGGTGGAACTCTCCTTGTCTAAGTCTGGTTGAGCCAGATTTAGTTTCTCAGGAGATTTCTCTTTCTGGCAGTCCATACTGTTTTCCACCCTCAACTCTGTAATCTCTCCTTCCTCTACTGGCTCTTCCTGGATCACACTACTTTCAGTAATACAAGTATCTATTTTCTCCTTTGCCTCATCATCAGGGAACAAGCTTTCTTCATCCTTTGACAGCATATTTATGTTCATAAGTTCTTCGAATTCAAAATCTACAGAGGGTTCCCTTAAAGGCGAATGGGCAAATCAACTGCAGCACTAGTTGTAACTGTTTCCATATTAGATTTGTCACCTCCCCTATGATGTAATGTTTTCTCAACCGTCTCCACTACAGACTTCACTTTTTATTGTTCCTTAACCTTACTTGTCTCAACTTTTTGCTTGTTTCCCTGGTCCTGTTCCTTTACGTTCAATCTACGGTTGTTCTGTTTCCCTTGAGCTTTATATGGTGTCCTAATTGGTGCAGCTGTCTGGGTATTAAACTGATACCAATGTAGCGATTTCTCATGCTTCAGCACCCTAAATCTGGAATTGCTAGACAACTCATATGGACACCACCGACACTTAACTCTGTTTTCCCTATGTGCGTATTTCCTATGCCTTTTTAGTCCTTCCAAGGTCCCATATGTACGGAAACATTCCATACTGGTGTTCATCTGAAGAACAAGAGTAGAATAATAAATATGTGGCTTAAAGACTAATTTTAGGACCAGAGGGAGGCGTGTACCGGAGCAATCTAAGGTGAGTAGTTTCTTTTCATCCTAAAAAAAAGTGCCTACAAAGCAATAATAATTAACAATAAATTATATCAATACAGGAACATATATACAAATGTACCTGTCAACAATCACCATATTAACTATGATGAATAATATTCTGGCTTTTTACGTTGTCTGGTACTTTTCCGTCTATCTAATCCAATGTTTTCTTTTTCTGTTTCAGGCAGACCTGGTGTCAATTACTTTAAAATGTAATTAATTAAATTACAATTACATTTCAAATTTCCTCAATTAAATTACAATTACAATTACAGCATTTTCTTTGTTGTAACTAATTAAATTACAATTACTTTAGGAAAGTAATTAATTAAATTACAAATTACATTTCAATGTGGCACTTATATGATATGTATGATATGATACAAACTTAAAATGGCAAAACCCAAAGTCAATTTCCAACAAGCAATTTTGATGAAAGGTAAATCTACAGGAAAACAGATTTTTTAGGTCTGCTAAGTTATATTTCCACCAACTTTTCAAAATTGGAGGTCTAAACTATAGACCATGGTTATAATCAAATGACTGCATCTGCCAGTTGCCCTTTTCTTTGGTCCAAACTGAAAAATTGCTTGGTTAATGTTCACGAAAAAGCATTAATGTTATTTTTTGTTGGTTTTCATTTTCATCATGAAGTATTTATGTATTTCTTGATGATTTAGCTACAAAAATTTGCAGTTTTTTTGTATTCTATGTTTGGTAAGAGAAAAAAAAACATAACATTTCAACTCATATGTATTTCTAAAGTTTTGAGCAGATATCAATTTTTTTCAAAATTTAAAAAAGATATCAAATTTCATATACTTTTCAGATTTATCAGATATTTTTCAAACACTAAACATTTATATTTATATTCATCCATTTTATTATTTAAATAGGAAAGAAAATTAACATAATTTGACATGTTGTTTTATCATAGTATTAAAATGTATTATTGGTTTTTAAATCAGTTAAAACCTTTAATTTGTGACACTTTTTTTGATAGATAAAATTTGATTGCTGCAAATTAGTATGTTTGTCTAAATATGTTTAATAATTTACCTTTGAGGACAGGAAATGTCAATATATTTCTCTGAATTAACTGACACAACTCATGTGTAGTTACTGTGCATATGTGGAATAGTAATATATAATTTGAAAAATGTTTGATGTTTAGGAGCTTGAACATGGTAATGAATATGCATCAAAATGCTATTTATATACAAAAGAGAACAAATACCAGAACATTTGGTTAAATAAATTCAAATTATCACATGGATTTAAGAAAATAAATTGTGAGGTTTGTTTAGGGGGTCCCAAATTCCTGTATCCCAGTAAGTCTAGACAAAAATATATCCCTTTGAAAATTAAAGATATCCCATTAATTGTTGAAATATCCCGTTTTTCACAGTCAAAATATCCCATATCCCAGTCCTTTTTGTATCAAATATCCCATATCCCATGAACTAGTGGTAAATATCCCGTATCCCAATATACCCTAAACAACCCTAAATTGTGTGAAACCAACCCTTGCATTAAATAACTATTGGTAAAAAATTATGAAATAAAATTAGTGGTGTACCTGCAAAATAATTCCAATATATTGGAATGTTTCAACAATTTTACTTGAAATTCAAATCTTCAGGTTCTCAACTTCTTCAGGTCATCACTTATATTGATGAGTTACATATGAGTAACGAAGTTGGATGATTGATGTATGCATTTTGCCCTAAAATTCCAATATTGATTTTGTGGAATTCAAGTGGAAAATATATTCTTAAAAACATAACTACACAATCCTACAAAACACACAAAAAGTAATGTTTGACAAACAAAATTAGCCCCTTATCTGATGTATATGTAGAATGTGTTTTAAATTTCAGTTTTTGACTATACATCCAAATATAGGATAGTCCTTAGATATAGTAAATTAACATTGTCATTTGTAAATACATATATTACTTTTATTCTAAAATAAGTGATAATGTAAGTAGAAATATTACAAAATTATTGATAATATTTTTTCTATTTTTTGCCTTAAGATGTTATCTAAAATAAAAGTCTTTCAATTTATACAAAGAAATTTCAAAATACATGGAAATCAAACTTGTTCACGAGTAACTGAAAAGTAATTGAAAAAATAATTGTAATTACATGGTTTTTCAGTCCTGTAATTAATTAAATTACAATTACATGTAATTGAATTTTCTCTCAATTACACATTACATTCAATTACATCAGAAAATGTAATTAATTACAGTCAATTACAATTACATTTTTCAATTACCCCAGGTCTGGTTTCAGGGCAGTCTGCAGAATTCTGATTGGGCTGGTTACTTGTGACATCAGTTGGCTCCAGTTTACCATAGTACCGCTTGAGTCTATCGTGATGTACCAAGCTTTCCTTGGACCCAGAAAAACGTTTTACCTTGTAGACTTGTATAGACATCTGTTATCTTATACGGTCCGGCGGTCCAATGACATTGTAATTTGGAGCTTTTTCCTCTGGTCTT
>MJUU01055302.1:104282-141630 GCA_002080025.1 Modiolus philippinarum | reverse complement strand
GTTTAACATTGGACCCTATGGGAAAAATCACATTTTCATCTTCTCCTCTGAAACTACTGAAGCAAATTGAACCAAACTTTACAGGAATGATGTACTAAAGGTCCTTTACAGAGGTTGCTCATTTCATTCCAATCGGACAAAAAACAGGGCCACCAGTGCAAAACATACTAATCATGGTATTATAATGAGACCTATGGGAAAACATCATGTTCATCTTCTCTGAAACCACTGAAGCAAATTCAACCAAACTTTACAGGGTTCAAGTATGGAATGTGCTTTACATCATTTAGGTCATGCATGGCATAGAAGCATTTTGTCAGATGAGCGATACAGGCTCAGTCTCTGAGCCTCTAGTTGAGAAGTTTTGATCGGTTTTAAACATTTTTTAAAACTTTTTTCTCATTCTTTTTCTGAGAGAAAAGAGATGCATTTTATGATTTGAAAACTGATATGTTACATGATTGACATTCAAAAACAGTCATCTATTGATGTACATACTGGAGCTAGGAATACACATCTCTTTCAAATGACTATAACTCAGGTCTGAAATAATTTCAGATGTTATTCTGACTAGGAATAGACTCTGAAGTGGATGCAATATTTACAATGTTAAACACATTTTCTGTTTATTCCCATATTTTATGAATACTTTTTTTATTATTTCAGAGTAATGACCAACAAACTGATTTTAATTGTGATAATATTACTAGAACTTGCTGCACTCGGTGGACTTGTTTACTGGAAGTTTTTCTCTTGATGAAGATCCACTATCCTATCTCTAATTTGACAGTTTATAATATTGCAATCATTCACCAATCTTCAAGAGATATATAATGGCAGTGCAGGCTCACAGAATGATAATTAAATTCAATGTTCATTCATGTTTGACACCGAAATTGATGTAAACAAAAAGACAACATTGTAGATACATGAATGACATGTTAAATACAGTGTTGTTATATGTCAATAATTGATTGATATGACATACATTGTTGTTGTTTTTTTAATCACATTGAAACAGTTTGAACTTATGTGTAAACACTTCAACTTCTGTGGGTTGGTGATTGATTTAATACCAAATACATGTGTACATACAACAAAGAGCCGTCAATGCTTGAAAAGCCTCAGGAAATCACCAGGTTGTGAGGACCAAAGACTTTTTGTGATTATATGGTGAAGTGCAATTAAAATACAGGTACTAATTTGTTGTCTGACAATGGAAAATCCAGTCCTCAATGACAGTACAAATATGTAAGGGTTTTGGCTGATGTATGGAATGGATTTATGTGTGCCTTCGTGTAACATGTATTATATACCTTTTATACAAACTTTTTACATAATTATGAAATCCAGAATTTATCATATAAATGTTGTGAAGGATATTTGGAATATATAATCCTATATTTTGTCTGGGAGAACTATGTAAATTTTTATTTCTAATGTATGTAAACAAACTGCTGTTTGATAAGGTAAACAATTATTTTTTTTCACAAATACTTTTCATTTAAGATGAAGATTGTATTGAAAAACATTGGTAGTTTCTAGTCATCCATCAAGTTATTTCTTCACAAAGAAGTAAAAAAAGATATGGTGTAAATGTGGACAATGAAATGTTAATATTTGGGAATCATATTTTTTTGGCAATTATTTACTCTGTTACTGTGTAACATTGTTCATGCACTAGTGAACAGAGGGTGATAATTTAGTTTTAACCTGTCACAGTGTCATGCATCAATGATCAAAGGTTGATAAATGTTACATTGAAATGATGTTCAATTTAGAAATACAGCTTAGAGGGTAAAAAGAGTTATACCCTTCAAAAATACATTGTTAGCTAAATCTTAGTATGAGAATGATAACAAAATGGCCAAAATCCTTCTTAGGTATGTTATTTTTATAGTGTCTACTTCTACAATTGCTTCCTATTATACAGGAAGACAACAGTATAAAGCACAATTTTGGCTGCTTTATGAAACTGACTTCTCACTACAAGTATATTTTTATGTCTTCCAAAACTTGTTACATGTAGAAACTCTTGATTTTATTTTCAGTTTTTGCAATATACATTAAAATTTTTTGGAATCACAAAAATTTTTACATATGGTATGGCTCAAACTAGAATTACATCAAACATTGATATATGTAGACAGAAGCTTACTACAGGTTCCAGCAGTACATTATTTTATCAGATTGGTGCTGGTATATTCATGTATGTAAATTTTTAAGTGCTACTTTTTATGTTATACATATAAAATTAAGTTATTATGAATGAATGAATGTATGAGCAGTAGAGTGGAAGTCATTTTATGTATGGATATATATAAATGATTATTGAAACAAGTGCAGTATTGTTATTTTAGCCTTGTACAAACACACTGAGAATTTTATCACTTTTTCATGCTATTTTTTGGCCCAGAGAACGTCTAAAATCAGTAAAATAATAATTTCAAGGAAAAGGTACCCAACTAAAGTAGGAACAAGTAAATTACTACAGATAGATACACTCTGGCTTTTTTGTTTTAGATCTGATCTGGATAAAATGCATGGGTATCATTTTCTTAGATTTTGCTGCTCCAGCCCATCAAAACTTGTTGCCCCGGCTGTCCCTTCCGCCTTTAAATCTTTATTCTTTTACTTATATTTCTTGAATTGATTAAGTTGTTGTCGTCCTGATATAGCTAAAATATTGCTCACTGGATGTTAAACTCTAATTAATCAATCAATCAATTAATGGGTAAATATACCAGCTCAGTGAAAAATGGGTAGGGGCAGGAAATTTAGCCTTCTTTACGAGACCCAGTGACTCTGCTCTCCTTAGAAAAATATAGAAGGGGTCTTTATACTGCTTGGAGCATGGTATTTCTCCATAGTTTGTCTACAATGGTTCCTGGTCAGGCTTTCTGTATGATGACCTGACTACCCTGCATAGACGGGGCATCCCCTATCCATCAACTTGGGAAGCGCCTGCCAGCTCTGTAGCCAAAGCCTCTGAAAACCGATTCAGGTGCTGGGTATTTAACAATTACACAAAATTTCCAGTGTAAATGTTTTCTGTAGACCTAAATGTTAAATCTGAGCAAATTTTAGGAAAATACCTTGTGGGAGTGACGGACAGTTGATTACTTGGATATTATGGCAGTCTTACTGGACCATTTACATATTATATTTGCAATTCATCAATGAATATACCAATATTCCTCTGGTAACACCTATTACAACTCCTTCAAAACTCCTGTCTTTTGTCTGTTAATCAAACAATCAAAGTCCAGTAGAATACTGTTGCATACCAATTACTGTGAAAGTACTATTGTTCGTGGGGTTCCAATTTTCGTGGATTTCGTGGTTCGCTTATACCACGAAATTAAGTTTCAATGATATGTTTAATTCCCTTGTGTTTAAATGCAAATAATTTGAAACCACGAATTTAAGAACCCACGAAATAGTGATATATATGGAAACCACGAAAATTGATGTCCATGGATAAAAGTACTTCCACAGTATATCATCACAGGAATATCAAGATAAACCCCACAGGCAATATAAATTGGTCGTGACAAATTTCATTGTGTCTACATAAGATCATGTGAATAACATATTCTAAAAGATTATTTTGAATCTGACCAGTAGTTTTGACAGAGCTGCTGTTTAAAAAGCCAACAGATGACACAGTATAAAGTAGGACTAACACAATGTAAGGATCCCTTTGTGTCAGCATTGCTTACAGCGAGTGACAGAATAAACTGTCAGAATTGAACACCCTAGATATCTTGCATTTAAAACATTAATTGATTTTATGGAGAAAAAAATTCCACATTCTCCTGTAAGCACAGAGAAACTGCTAATTGATGGAACTTTTTACTAGCAAATCCCATTTAAAAATGCTTGGATGTTCTGTGGAAAACATTTGATGCCTGCACTTTATATATTAAAGAATTTCTATTTTGTTACATAATGGCAAAGTTCAAAGATAATCAGAAAAAATCAAAATTAAAGAAAATCAAAATAAATGGGCAAATCTACAATATGTATTGAAGCATTCTGCATGTTTGGTTGGAAAGTACCAAGTGGTTAAGGATCCGGGGGAGTTGCAGATAATGGAGGCATACCCTTAAGACTCCAATGAGCTAAAATGAAGAAGTCCAAAGATAACTAGAAAATCTAAAAAAAAATCAAAATAAATGAAAAACTAAATGCATGGTGCACATCTGCAATTTGAAGCATTCCTGAAAGTTTAGTTGGAAAGTACCAAGCAGTCTAAGAGGAGTTGCGGATAATTAAAGTATATCCTACGACTCCAATAAGCTAAAATGACAAAGTCCAAAGATAGCTAGAAAATCTGAAAAAAAAAATCAAAATTAATCAAAAACTAAATGCATGGTGCACATTTGCAATATATATTGAAGCATTCTTGCAAGTTTGGTTGGAAAGTGCCAAGCGGTCCCGAAGGAGTTGCGGATAATGGAGGTTTACCCTATGACTCCAGTAAGCTAAAATATAGCTTCAAAATCTTGAAAAACATAAATATAGAAAAACTAAATGCATGGTGCACATCTACAATATATACTGAAGCATTCCTGCAAGTTTCGTTGGAAAGTACTCAGCAGTTTAGGAGGAGAAGCGGATAATGGTAAAAACTTTGGAGCCATACAGACACAGATGGATGGACGTATACAAGACAACGGATAGTGATCCCCATGTGTCGATCCTGCACTAGGTGCAGGCGACACAAAAATATGTAGTCGTTACTGGAACAAATGTCCAGAGAACTTTTTTCACAACCCTATTCAGAATATTGTCTGTATTAGAAAAAAATGTTGTCTTGCACATGGAAGACAGGCATCAGTGTAATAGTGTTCTAAATTTTTGTCTCACCCATGATGAAATGTGAAGAAAGTGAGACATAGGCGAACAAAGTATAGCAGTGATGCTGTAAACTTTATTATTAAGTTTTTGTCATTAGGTCATTTTCCAAGTAACTATAAGTCGTAGGTCAATGATATTTTGTGTATGGGTATGTCTTGGGTAGTACTTAACAGTTCTTCATGGCTTTTGTCCTTGACCTAAGTTTATGGTTTCATTTTCTCAGTAAATATTGGTGGTAGGTAGGTTGATCTTGGGTAGTACATGAGTCTATCATACATTTATGATTTTTGTCCTTGACCTCAATTTCTTTTGAGCATATTAAGTTTTTGTAATTAGATCAGTTTCTCAGTAACTATGAAAGTTCGGTAAATGATTTTTGTAACGGGTAGTGTATGACATTTGCTATATTGTTTCAGTCTGTGACCTCAATTCCATGGTCTAGTGGACATGTAAGTTATTGTGATTAGGTTATTTTCTCAGCAGTTATTAGTGGTATGTCAATATTATATGCTATGTTGGTAAGTCTTTGGTAGTACATGGCAGTAGTATATGATGGTCTGTCTATGGCTTTTTACAGAGACCTCATTTTCATGTTGATGTTACCATGCTAAGTTTATCTTGTTTCTAGAAATGCTTAATATTAAGAAGTGAAGACCCTAAAAGATGTCTGGTCCGTCCTTTCTTGACCACTAAAATTGATGTGAAAAATCAAACTGACCTTATCACAGCAACTAAACATGTTCACTAGACTGCAAGCCTATCACTATTAGATACTTAAAAAACAAAAATGTTCAATATAATGTAAACATAAAGACAAGGACAAAAGCAATATAAGAGGCAGTTCTGTACTACACAAGACCAACCCAAATTCAAAACATCAGTAGCATACCTTCCATCAATAGATAATGAAAAACTTAACATATTCACTAGACCATTAAATTGAGGTCAAGGGCAGAAGTAATGTGACAGACTGTGTTGTACTATCCAAGACAAATCCATATACCAAATGTCATTGACCTACCACTTGTAATTACTGAGAAACTGACCTAATCACAAAAACTTAACATGCTCACTGGACCGTGAAATTGAGATCAAGGACAAAAGCCATATGGCAGACTGTCGGGTACTATGCAAGACCACCCCATATACCAAATATCACTGACCTACCACTTGTAGTTACTGAAAAATTGACCTGATCACAATAAACGGCTATGCCGAGCGCAGCATGATACAACCGCAGCATGTCAACCACTGAAAATTGGAACAAGTGTAATTTAAAGTGAATGAGGACACAGTTAAGAGCTTGTCACTGTATCTAGATGGACAGAATAAGTAGCTTGACACAGTAATTAGCTGGACACAAACTAGGGAACATAAAATTAGCCCTTTAGATCCCTGAAAGCTAGGAACTGTATGAGTTATGCTAAATCTATTGACATACTACTGACAGTTTACACCAAAATGAATCCAAAGAAAAAGAATTTCAAAGGAAATGCAATTAAAAATGCGATCAAAAATAAAGATTTTACATATTTTGAAAAATTGAGATTTCGGCCCCTTTGACACCTTATAACTCAAAAACAGTAAGAGTTACCACAAATTTGTCGCATAGTTCTGAAAGCTTGCAACAAGTGGAAACTAAAGAAAAAAATCCCATCAAAATCTGATGAAAAATAAAGATTTAACATATCTTGAAAAATTGCAATTTTGGCCCCTTTGACCTTACATCTCAGAAACAGTAACAGATACGCCAAATCTGTTGACATTTTACTGAAAGCTTATATCAAGTATAATCCAAAGAAAAAAAATCCCATCAAAATCCAATAAAAATAAAAATTTAAGGTGATATGCACATTTGCAATTATGGCCCCTTAAATAGGCCCTCAAACTGACTAAATCAGAAAACTTAACATGTTCCCTAGACTGTGAAATTAGGGTAAGTGACAAAAGCAATATAGCATGATAATGAATCATGAATCACCCCAAATGAAAATGCCAAATATCAGTGACCTACCACTGATCAATACTGGAAGAAAACAAACGTGTTCATTAGACCGTGAAAATGAGGTCAAAAGTTTAAGCCAAATAGCACAAAAACATAACATGTTCATTGGACCTTGAAATTCAGGTCACAGACAAATAGAAACAAGACCTGCATCACCATCACTCATGTTCAACTGAGAAAGGGTTTTTTCCAACGTAACATAATGTCATGTATAGGTTTGCCAATTCAAACAAAAAAAATATTCATTTACCTTATTACCAAAACATTCTTCAAATGCAAGTTATAATTGAGATTATATTAAGTTCAACAATTTTACTGTAATATAAGACAAAAAAAAGCATAATAGACAAAAAGAGAAGAAAACAAAAAACGACGAAACTAAATGTACAAAGTTGAACAAAGCATAAAATGAAAATAGTATATATCACTTCAGCAAAGGTGAAAGCCATACCTGAGTTTCAAGTAAACACATAACTTTGAATCTTTATGAGAAAATATGTGAAAGTAATGAAAAAAATTCAAGAATAGCTGCCCATGATCAGTGTGTTCAAAACTGCAACGTCTCTGGACAAAAACTGAGTACCATGATGAATATGGTGAAATATTAAGTATCAAGTTCAATATGGATAAATTTGACATTTTTAATCAAAACTAGCCTAAAAGGGAGGTTCACATCATCAATGTGTTGAAACAACAGTGCAAACTTTTAGAGGTATTTAGTCAGAGATGTGAATGTTTCAGATTACACAAACCAGGCACTGTAATGTTAAATATGCTGAAAAATATTGAGTTCAACAATGCACAATTCGACATTTTTTATTCAGATCTGCCCAAAAGGGGAGGTGCACATCTTCAATGTGTTCAGAACAACTGTTCAAAGTTTCAAAAGCATCAGGTATAAGGAGTACACAAACTCTGTAACGTAATGTTATATAAAATTTGATGAAAAAATGACTAAGTTCAACAAAGGATAAATTTCACATTTTTATTCAAAACTCACCAAAAGGGGAGGTGCACATTTTCAATGTGGCCGAAACTGTGCAAAGTTTCAAAAGCATCAGGTATAAGGTGTAAGAGTTTCAGATTACACAAACTCAGTACCGTAATGTTAAAATTTGATGAAAAAATCACTAACTTCAACAATGGCTATATTTGACAATTTTTATTCAAATCTCACCAAAACGGGAGGTGCACATCTTCAATGTGTACAGAACAACTTTGCAAAGTTTCAGAAGTATCGGGTTAAAGGTATCTGAGTTTCAGATTACACAAACTTGGTACCCCCAAAGCGTGACGGACGGACGGAGTCCAGTGGCTCCTATACCTGCTGTCACCGTTGGTGATGCAGGTAAAAATGAAAGGATATGGAGTGAATGTACATGTGACAAAAACGCACACGATACATAGAAAACTCCAGTTTATAAAGGACAGGGCTTTTATTTCTGTCTACATCTTGATGTCGTCTTCAACCAGAGGTGAACAATATTCACCCCCTCTGTGAAATTGAGGTCACAGACAAAAGCTGTACAGCAGACTGTCATGTACTACTCAAGACCAACCTATATACCAAATATCATTGACTTACCACTTATAGTTACTGAGAAAATGACCTAATCACAAAAACTTAACATGAAAGTTTATGCCGCCGCCATCACCGTCATACTTTGTACGCATATGCCTTGCTTTCCGCGCCTTTCGTTACGGGCCAGACAAAAACTAGAGAATGTGTCTATAAGATACTGATGCCCCGCCGACAAGTTTATCCCAATAGATAACCTTAGCCAATCAGCAATGAAATTTAGTTCCCGGTCACTGAATTGGGATGGAATCATCAAAAAGTACTGTTACAGATGATTGTTCATTAAATATTTTTTAGTATTGGACGTAAACAAAAATTGGTCAGGTTATAAGATTATCCATGAATTACATGTATGCAGTACTCACTATGGTGAAATATTTGATTAAACACCTAGTTGCTAATAAATAGGCCTAAAGCAAAAATTTAACAAAGTCATTCAAGTGTAAAATGTAGGACATAGTCAACGCATTGTATAAGAATTTGGTAGTTTTCACCAAGATGGGGCATTTCATGAATGTTATGTATTTGTTTAGAAATGGACTTCATACACAAAATTTACGGGAAGTCACTCAAGCATAAAATGTATGTCCTTGATTTGGATAGCACCAATCAAAGTGATTTATTTGATGCAACACGATTGTGATAGCATGGTTAGTTGTTGAGAAATGGACTGTCTCTTTGACACATTCCCTGTTTCCATTTTTTTTTCTGTTAAACACATAATTTAACATAAGTCACTCAAACGTAAAATATAAGTCAAAGCCACTTAATTCTTGATGATTTGGGTAGTACTCACCAAGGTGATTAACTTGATGAAACTTCATGTGGTATGATGTGTAGTTGATGAGAAAAAGGACCTTAACACAAAATTTAACAAAGGTCACTCAAGTCTAAAATATAGGTCAAAGCCACTTAAGGGCATACGATACAGTTACAGGGGAGATAATAACGTTGTTATGTGGAGTGGAAACGTTTTCCCAATTTCCGTGACGTTGGTCAAAACATGACCATGAATTCGCGGGAAAGGAACAGTATTATTTTGAAACATAACCCATACCAGTTCATTCATAACGGCGAAATGCACTATCCATGATCTAACTTACAACACATCTTTAAATTAACAATGTACACTTAATCATTGCATTCACAAATAAGTCTTAAATTTTACACTTAGATAAATGTCATATATGGTGGGGGTTTCGTAAAACGTTGAAAGTACTGATGCAACGTGAATGATGGATTGTGTATTTGAACAAGTCGCACAACTGTAGACTTTGTGTTGTGAATGTGTAGCGACTTATGAAGTCACTAGTAGTCAATAGTATACAGAGTAAATACACCAGCATTGGTTTAATTTACGAGACATCAAACTGGTTAAATAGTTGATAAAATACCCGTACCTTCTTAGATAAAATGTATCTTTTTTTTTCATTTTATTTATTTGGTCCTTTTATTACGGCAATTCAGGTTATCACTTTATTGTCTTAATTTTCTGAGCTGTAACACTTGAATAAAAACACTAAAGAATGGAATTAAAGAAACTCCCTCATGCGTAGGAGACAAAGTTTCATAGCAAACAAAACTACAAACAAACATTGCGATTATTGCTTTGATAGATTTTTCTACAAGTTACTAGGAACTCATTCAGTCCTCACCAAACCAAATTCTACCGTTAACTGGTACTTGAATGTAACTGGCCGAATGTTATTTACATGTAGATTATTTAGACTCAACTGGATTACATAAATGGACATCGTCGTATGTATGGGTCACAAGAAGATAGAACACTTGCAAATATATATTCATTGTCTTGCACCATGTGAGACCATAACTGAAATTGACATGTAACGTGCGACAACCAATAATAAACAAATATTTTTTAAACTAACTTGTGCTACTCTACCACCTGATGAACTAATGCGAACAGAATGAAGAAAAATGGGCCGGTAAAAATGATGGACGTTATACCGAGAGAAAAACAAAGCAAAATCATTTACGCCAAAATATTATTTTGTGGTATATTTTTTTACAGTTTTTCTCTAATATCTTAAAATCTAGTACATGGACCCCATATTTTCTCCATGGCTTTTAGAAGAAGGTCGCCGAGAGAACCAATTGCCAAATTATGAAGGAAAAATCAAGTCAATTTTTTTATAGCTTGATTTCAAACCATGAATAAAGCTATATTCTGACATTACATATACAAAAACACCAAATAACCAAATAAGGGATATATAGGATTTTGTTAATATGTTTTATCATAGTCCCATTTAAAGACGATAAAATGAGAAATATAGATCAAAAAACAGAACTGAAATAGCCCAAGAACTTTGAAAATAACAAACATTTAAAAATTCACATGAAAAAAGCAAATTATTTGGTTTTACCCCAAAATTGCCGATTTTGAATATCTCAAAAAGTAAGTCATGAAGGTATGATCTTCTTTTCATATTTGGAATCCTTATATCGAAATTTACATTATATCAGATTTTAGTGAAAAAATCAATATGGGATCTATACTGTATTGTATGCCCTTAATTCTCATTGATTTTGGTAGTACTCATTAAGGGATTAATTTGATGAAACAGCATTGTTGTATGATGTATAGTTGTTGAGAAATGGATTTAAATGCAAAATTTAACAAAAGTCACTCAATCGTAAAATGATGGTCATGGTTCCCTAATTGTTAGTGAATCTGGTAGTACTGATCAAGGTGCAAATTCTGATGTTATAGTATTAAAATATTACAAGAGATGAGCAAAATATGGATCTAAATGCGTAACTTAACATCGGGACAGACAGACTAAGGTAAATCCATATGCCCCTTACACTTCATGGCGGGGTATAAAAAACATTTGGTGAGTGATATTGATTTTCTGACTTCAGGAGGTTTTGGCCAGGAGTTTTTGGTGCTCTGTTGGTTTTTGGGTTATTATATCCACCCTACCTGTCCATTAATTCTAACTGTAGTATACATGCAGCATCTTGATTGAAAAAACAAAATTCAAAATATGTTGTACTATTTAATTTTTAAAAATCAACAAGTTTTGTCTAAAACAGATAACAATAATAAAATCAAGTTATTATCACATTTAAGCTGTTTAGACCACAATAATTAGTTCTGAAATCTGATGTACCTAGTACTGTAAATAATCTTTTACTTAACAAGGAGGCTATTTTTTGTTTACTTTTTAAGATAGAAAATGTGGTTAACTATTACATTACACACTTGACATGTTATATACTTAAATAGAAGAATGAGCTGGTTAACACAAATTTGAAGATTTTAACTGATACATGTTCAGCTGAGTAAACATTGTTTAAATATTGAAAATTGTATACCTATCTTGAAGCATTTATCAAAATCGCATTCAAAATAAAAATTTTCAGGCTTCTTTTGACCTGAAGGTCCCTCACAGTTATATTGCCTTTAAAAGAATACTCTTAACAGATAAAAATCAAACTCTGCCATTATCATGTCAGACCTTAACTCTTACCCAAAATCAAGAAAATAGATTTGTGGGACGCTTAAAGTAAAAACTGCTATTTGAAAATTCATGAATTTCTTGAAAAGCAATACTACAATATAGAAGAACAAGTTGTATCAATGTCTACATGTTTAAGTTCAAGAACTAACTATTGTCGTAAAAACAAAATACCAGTACACTGTAATGAAACTAAGCAAAGATATACATATACATAACAAAGTTTATGTTGCTCTGAAGCAATAAAGGAAAGAAAAGCACCATTGTTGTATTCAAGGAAAAAACATTGACTAATTGGAATTATTTAAAGATAATATTTACCAAACCTTTGTGTATTGCTTTTTCAAACAAATTTTTAAACGGACCCTTATTAATTTGTGTTGAAAAGCAAAACCAAGGCATCCAAAGTTTAACATGCAAAAACTATTGCATTTTTGTAATTTGGTAAGCTATACAATTTGAAATAAGAAATACTGTCAAGGATAGAAAGTGCCCACAAAACACATTTTTTCAAAGTATTGGCAAACAGGAAGTCATTGCCTATCAGAACAGGAAGCCATTTACCTGATGCAACTAATCACTGCAAAATATCAAAATGATGCCCACTGACACATGACAAAAATATTTTTGACAAAAATTTGGTGTATAGTCAAAGAGTTGGTTGTCCTACAAACCTGAAATGCACCTGCAGGATGAAACTCATTTCCAAGCTTCAGACCAAATTTCATACACCCATTGATACATACCAAGAAATATTGAACTAAAAATTGGTTTATACATAAACATCAAAATATCTGCAAACAGGACATGGTCTTAAGACAAACTTAATGGCTTACATGATATAACTCATCAATTCTAAGATTAGGATCAAATTTCACATTCATTTCCAGAGACACACAAGCCAGAAAATTATTGACAGATATTTGGGTCATAGTAAGATTTCAAAGTATCGACAAAAAGGAAGTGATTGAGCAACAAACCTGAATATTATTTAAAAGATATTACTCATAACCTGAATGCTTCAGAACATACATGTATTTCAAGTCATTCCCACACATAAATCCGGCAAATCTATGATGGACAAAATGAAAACTATACTGCAACAGCATCTTGATGTAGGCCATAATAAGATAAACCTAATTGATGATACATTTGTTTCAATACAATACAACAAAATAAGATGTAAAATAAAACTATTTGGAATGGCAAAAGACACTACAAAAATGTGTCTTCAGTGGTTCAAATGAATACAAAAATTAATGTAAATAAAAAAGGTTTTGAAATAGTTTAAGTTACCACAGCTCATCCTGCCAATCAACATTAAATATTACATAAAGGTTTCCAACATTTCTGTCACTGGAGCTGTTGCCCTAATATGTAAATTTAAAGAAGTTTAATTGTCAGTTGCTAGTTTCAATGTGATAAGAATTCAGAGCCTTTGTTTCCATTCCAAAGCTCAGTAGCAAATATAATTTTTCATTGCTTTAAAATTGACTGGTCTTTGATCTTAAACAAATTTAAATATTTAAAATTTGATAAAATTTCTGAAGTGCTATTTGAATATGTTTGATGAGATATCTACATGTAATAGAAAAAATAATATCTTTGTGCAAAACAAATAATCCTCTTCAAATGGATAAAACCCTATTATCCAAAACAATTCTGCATAGACATAAGAGACAAGCATACTCCCTTATTCAAAATCACTGAGGCATGGAGTGTACACACGAATGACCTAGTTTAGGAGATGATATTTCAATCATACAGATAATGTCTCCTTACAAACAATATTGCACAAATAAAAAACAAGAAAAATGAAGAGTATGTAGAAGAAATGTTTTAGGAGCATTATTTAATTATGTAAATAAAATCTGTTGATTCTGAATGAAAAATGTAGGCACATATGTAATCTGATAACCCTTTCATGAATTTGTAGCTACAATATAAAAAAAACTCTCAGGCAGCAAAATAAAGGAAACCATAGCATATAAATCTGATTATATAATATCTACCAATCTTATGCACATTTTGTAAACTGAAACTTCGCTTTAAAAGAAAGCTAAATATTATTACAATTTCCGTAAAATTGTATAATAAAAATTACTATGTCAAAACTATACCAAAAAATCTGTACAAAATGAGGGGAGGTAATTCAACAAGAATGTGTGTCATGGTATAAACATTACTTTCCTACACCCTTCCAGCAAAAAACAAGGGAATACTGAGTTAGAAATTGTCTGCCTTAGATTTGCCCTGAATCTACACACTTCCTACCAAAACAAGGAATAATAAAATAGAAATTGTCTGCCATTTCATTTGTCCTGAATCTACACCCTTCCAGCTAAAAATAAGGGATAATGAAACAGAAATTGTCTGCCATTGATTTGCCCTGAATTGATATGTCAACACAATGTGTAGTTATACATACCTGATATAAATTTACCCTCAATAATAACAAAATTAACCCATAATGAAACCCTATCCTTTTTCAATAAAGTGAAAAATATTTTGAAGAATGATTAGTAAAAAGAAACTGCAATCAATAAAACCAGAGATGACTGAAGCAAGACCTCAAAAGTATACCCTCTGCAACACTGTTTCCTAAAAATTCGGGAAAAGTCAAATTATCCTATTTGTTGTGTTAGACAAAAGTTATATTCCTTAATGCTCTTCTCCATATAGTGTCCTTCCTTTGTGTAAAGTTTAATCAAAATCCTATAAGTAGTTTCAGAATATTTGTGCTTTCGAGGTAAACATTGCAGAAGTAATTGATGAAAAAGTCAGAGTCAAATTATCTCCCCTTCATGGAGTCCGACAATAACTATATCTCCATATAAAGTCCTTCCTTAGTTTTAAGTTTCTGCAAAATCCTTTGAGTGGATTAAAAGGAGTTGTTCCTAAATAAGTGTGGACAAAAGGATGGACAGACAGACTGACAGGGTGATTCCTAGATACCCCCAAACATTCTTCTACCTAGGGTATAATTAGTTACTCGAAACAAATCCCATCAGCAGAGTAGAAACAGATATTGACACTGAAAACTAGTCACTTAAAAAGAATGTCCCATCAATTTATGTAACTCAAACCAGAATAAGAGATATAATTTGCATAACACAAACACCATAAAAGCAATGAACTTTAGTTACATAGCAACAAAACATTCTTAAAGTAAAGTATGTGTTATTTACTTCATTTTTAATTGACAAAATATTGAAATATTTAAGGTTTGTTAGACTTATCACAGCTAATGTCTTAATACACTACAATAATATGACTAGAAATTATTCTTAAAACAAGGTTCATATCTCTGAAAACAAGTGGAACAAAAAAGTTCTGCTTATCACAAACTGTCAGAAAATAAATATTCACATAATGTGAAATATCAAGTTCAAATTTGGACTGAGAATTATTGATTGAAAACTAGAGACCTGGTGAGTAAAAAACAGCCATAAATTTCTATAAAAATCCCTTGTCCCAATATGAATGTAATATAAAATGATAAGGAAACCTAATTTAAATATCATTCTTTCAAAACTACAAATATCTTTCATAATGATACTTCATATCATCCTACATTCAATCATACATGTATATACATCTTGTACATCTTTCAAGGAACATTCTAAAAAGTAATTTGTCAAACTGTATCTTTTTTCTTAAAACATTTCTGACAGACTCTGACAGGATAATCCCAACCCCTGATTGGCACTGGTCGTTTATCTGGTGAACAGACATCACAGACACCTTCTCCACATGCCCTACAGTGGTGTATTCTTAATTTTGGTCCAAAAAGGCTCTCACAAACACAACATTTTGTAATCTGATCATCAGGTGTCCAATAAGTAGGTCGGGCTGAATCCTTCAATATACCTACAATACATATACATATATATCCTTAATTATCATTAAAATTTTTATTTTGTTTTTATTTTTTGTTTTTGTTTTGTTTTATTGTTGTTGTAAGATTGATGACTTTATACAGAATCTATTTCTATGTCCATTTTATTGATACCACGATAACAGTTCAAAGCCTGACCCAGGTGATATATCACTGAAGATAGGATTAACCAACAATCAATCAATCAGTAACTATATCATTTCCTGAAAACTTATTTATGTTGATGTATTGTTTTTAATTTGCTACTACTGGAACTCTGCCTATTATTGTTAACTCTATCTTGTTTAAATTCCTTCGACATTTTACACATCTTCCAAATCAAATGTAAATCTTTAGAAGAAATAGAGCATGGTACAAGTACAATGTTTATCAATGTTTTGTGACCAAGATGAATTACCGAATTTTGGTGTGTATTAAACGCATTGGTGTATAAAACGCACCCCCTTTCTCAGAGGAAAAGAGTCAGAAAAAATCTATTTCGTGTGTAAAAAAGGCACGTAAATTTTCAACAACATGTTCTGTCAAAAATTGTCTAGAGACGCCAAGAGACTGAATTAAATGGAATGTACCTATATTTATTTAATGGTTTGTTCAAACATTTTGGGAATTTGCAAAAGAAAAAAATTGATTTTGTAAACACAGGAAGTTTATCTCCAAACGTAATTAAAAGTCAAAGGCGGTTATGGGTTCTTAAATATTACGGTTTGCCTTTGGTTAATTTTTAAGTGATATTCCCTTATTGATCTTCATAATCTGTTTATGCATTGATTAACTTCATTTAAACTATCCCTTTTCATAAATACAATTTCATTATGACTTGCAAGTATCGTGTACCCCTGAAAACCGGAACCTGCCCCACCTAATCAAAACAAATATGGCGGACATGATTGAGATGAAATTTTGGGTACCGGGAAATCTCTGAATACACATGTTGTGTACATAGAAAACAATACACATCTAATCATGTTAACATTAGCAAACTTTGTTATCATCAAACACAGGTTTGTATCTTGATCACAACAAGGATTTTATACTTATTTCCAGTGTCATTTCCGGTCTGAAGTTAAGTTCGTGGTGGTCAGAAAAAATGGTCTTTTGAAGTTCGCATGTATAAAACGCATCCCCTCTCACTAGGACCTTTCTGGGGGAAAATATGTGCATGTAATACACACCAAAAAACGGTATTGCGCGACAAGTACAACAGCCAAAATCATTATCAAGTGTCTTGGCTTTGATCAAATTACTAACTTTCATGTACTACAAAACAGAGTGTATAAAAATAGGGCTTGCTTTCAATTTGTTCTTCATGAGGACACCTACCAACAGGGTATGTAACTGTTGATCCTACTGCCGTAAATGCTGAGGACAAAACTTCTCCAACTTTTCTTGCCGTTACTTGTGGTTCTTTCTTTCTTTGTAAATCTGTGAAACAAAAATATCTAATTATAACAACACAAATCTGGTTGTTAGTAAAGCAAGTTTTCTAATATTTCAACTGAATAGTATATGTCATCTTACATGTATGTATCTTAAAATATCAAACCATGAGAAAAAATATGAAGCACAGGGGTGAGTAAGCACTTGAGAATGATCCCGGAGATGAATATTCTAGTCAGCAGGACAATATTTTATGAAGCATCACCTGTCAAATTCAGATAACTTGTTAATCATTCTTTATACATGTATTGTATTTTAGATTTTTCAAAAGTTTGATGAAATTTTCCCCAAGGATGAGCAGGAAATACCTACATGTTTGATTTTCATCCTTTTTCAGCAATGTTTTTTTTAAGAAATAATTAACAGTAGCCATATATTTATATTATTTTTACCAAAGGCTGGCACTTTATGGAGAATATTTCAGAATGAGTTACCAGCGAGGGGTAAAATATCACCATAAAGTACTAGCCCATGGTAAAAATAATATAAATATATGGCTACTGTTAATTATTTTGATTATAATATGACACTCATACAGTTCCGATAATGAGAAGTCTTCCTAGTACACATGGATGAAACATCATTTTTGCCATTAGTTGGTCTGTGACGTTGCAAAAAATGATGTAAAACTATCGATGACATTATTGAAAGTACCATCATTTGTTTATGATGTTACCCTAAGTATATATTAATTTTATCACAGGTTTGGATACAAAGCGACTGAAGGTCAACATATTAGAATGCATTTTATAAATTATAAACTGACCTGTTATGGACACGTGTTCACTTTGTGATGACCATAATGAAATATAAACTGACCTGTTATGGACACGTGTTCACTTTGTGATGACCATAATGAAATATAAACTGACCTGTTGAATTGTCTAAATTATAACAATCATCACACACACGGACAAGGAAGTTCCAGCCTCTTTCTGGTACCAATCTTTTTCTCGATGAACAGTCATCACAGAATCCTTCTCCACAGACACGACAGTGGTGCTTCTGTTCATTGTCTAATTCTTTTTCACATTTCTTACAACTCTGAAAAATAAAATAAACATTGTTTTCAATGGTATTTCTGCCATTGAGCAGATTAATTACTGGTAATTATCCATTCAAAAAAGATCTACAATAACTGAATTCACTAAACTTATACATGCAAACATGTGTGGACCTTCAAATTTGTCAGAATTTTTTTTTATCATGCATGAATGACTATAAAAACTGCAACAAATTGACAAACATTTTAAATATAATGTGTATGTAACTTAATATACTGTGCTTTGATTCATCTGCTAATAAGGACATTCACATTACAAATCATTATAAATTTACTAACTCAAATAATTCTGCACCTCTAGCCGCTGATAACCTCTCGAGTGTTTCAACTTTTTACATGTTAAAAATCCTTCTAGTGTGGCGGTTGTTTACAAACATTGAAGATAACAATGCATTGTTTTTATTGAGACAAAATATTTGTTCAAATTCAAAGAAATACAAATAAACTTTATCCGATTAATTGTGAGCAGATAAGACACATTTCTTGAGCTGCATAACGGTAACAGAAAGACCAAAATTTATTAATAAATTACCCATGGTTCAAAGGATTATCAATTCATCCGGTTGAAGGATTTCCCAGGTGGATGCATTCAGGCATTTAGTGAGTGGAATATAACAACTGGATTATTCAGATTATAAATTTACTTACTACAATTTATGCATTAAATCCCCAGTAATCAGGTGATCTTTCATCCAATCAGATATAATCTTTGTTACTAATCTTTATTTATCTGGTACTTACAACAATTTGTGAATTAGGAACCCAGTAATCAGGTGCTATTTGATCTGTCATCCAATCAGATATAATCTTTGTTGGCTTCTGACTTACACTGGTAACCGAGTCGGCAATGTACTGCATTCCATCAATAACTTTCCTGGCAGCATTACTGGTTCCCTGTAGATTTTTGTATCCCTGCAAAGGCAAACAGTGATTTTGTTGCTTCATATTATGTAAAGACAAACAAACCAACTTTCATTTAAATCAAAGTACAGAAGTACTGAGTCAATTACCAGTGACTGAGATTAATAAGCAAAATACTCCTACAAAAGTGTGTTATCTTTAGTTTAGAGACTATGTTTATCAGAATTACTATTGAGATTTATTACTCTGTGTATATACTGAATTCATAAATGATAAGCATTTTGTTACACAAACACTGGATTCACATTTAAATAGATGCCACGAAAATATATCCAAATCCTAGTTGTTTGTTTTAATTTTAAATTTTATCTCAACGACTAGTCCTCATGCAGTCGCTTGTATACTTTATTTATAGGTGGTCTCATTTGTGTTCCAAAACCTCTACCATTCTGTTATCCGAACATACGGGTATTTAAGAAATGATTTATCTCCCTTTCTTAGATACGACAGATCTTGTTGTCAACAGGGTGAAACATTCAATATTTCATAATACCAGTTGATATTAATATTGGTATTATGTACGATTTAGTAAACTCCATATAAAATTTTCATTTAGACAGTTGGATGTGATATATGTATATACACCTGTCCACAGTTTTTGGAAGATGACAACTTTAAAAACTTAAAATAAAATGAAAGAATAAAACACAAAAGGGGATGGTGCTGGTTAGTGAGAACAAACTAAATTTCTTGACCATAAAGACGGAAAGGAATTTTACAGAAAGGAATCTTACAGAAAAACGGTTTGAACTCTGGAATTCAAATTTGATAAATTTTACCAGACATGAATAGTAGAATTAAAATTAAAAAGTAATTACCATTTTATGAAAAGCAAAACATATAAGCGTAAATATCTGAACACTTTGTTTTAACTACAAGCAATATTTTCCTATTATTGTGTTCTTGTTTATCGTTCTAACATGTCATGAAAGCGTGCATTTATCGTTTTAACGATTACAATGTTTGAGTGATTAATGCATTGGTTACAATTAGGTATACCTATATCAATTAACATATCAGTGTTAAATTCTGTGTCCCGCTGTTTTGACATTCTGTCACATCTGGTTACGATTTTATTACATTGTATTTAAAATAACATCATAATTCATTATTTATCAAACCGTAAGAAAATTGACATGATACCTTTATATGATATAATTATGTTCCTCTTCATATTTTCTATGCAATAATTTGTCTCAGGAAACTTTGTTTTAATGGCCGGATAGAAATAATTTGAAAATTCTAAAATTCTAAAATTTTAGAATTTTCAAATTATATAGATTAATAAATATCAATAAAGCATCGATCTACATCAGGGACACTGTCCATGTCTTCCTATAACATTTTGGATAATTATAAAATTGAATTTAGATATGGAAAGTATCACTATTCGAGACTGGAAATATGGGATATTATCTTCCTAATATGAGGACTTTTAGTATAAGTTTTTGAATATTGAATGAAACATCTACAGTGTTGAAAAGAGGGAAAACATGTTACAAATTTCATCTTTTTAACAGGGACTTTCATATCATAGGAGATCAATGGAACAAGGATGGGCACAAGCCTTATAGACCATTCATCTTTATAATTATTACAAAAGGATGTTAGTTTGAAAAAAAAACATGATTTAGTTACTTTGGATTTCGCTATTTGTAACTGACATATCTTCATAGTCCCTTTTAGTTTACCAGTTTCAGGCTCGTGGCAACAGTATATGATAAATATTCCGTTTTGTTGTGTTTAGATAAAAACTTCGGATTACAGAAAATTTGATGAATATCGGTTCAGAATTAAATGGTACATTTAAGAAGCATATATTAATTTCGTGGCCTGGACGTGTAATTTATGGAGTTTCGAGTTATCTATAAAGAGCATGAAGGGTTTTTACAAAGTTTTGTAAAATTATCTGTATTATCCATATAATTTTGATCAAAAACCATTTTTGCAATACTTCAATAATCATCAAGTAATTTGTTAATAGTCTATCCATAGATGTATAATGACATAGATCTACAACCAACCCAATATCAAACGTTCTATGAGTGTTACCGAAAATGTTTTAAGTATCTGCTAATTAGAACCCCCATATTCGCCTCCGATAACATTTCTGACTACACCGTTATGTAATCATACAATCGGATCAGCCTCGACCATTTCCGTCTAGTGTCGGAAATAACTGAGTGACGTTCCGATTGGTTAACCAGTGCACGAACATGAAATCCTACATATTCTAACCCGAATTATCCAGTCGTTATATTCCACTCACTACGATCGCTCCATTAACGGAGAGAATCGGATACGGAGAGGGATTGAATTATTCGAGTTATACAATATTCTAGTAAATCAATTGCTGGCCAGACACTCCAAAATAGTTGGTGGCTATTGAATCCAGTACATGGAAAATAAGCAAAAACTTGATGTAAATCTCAAAATATTCCTCTAACCATGAAGGCTATAACATGTGTTGCTAATTGGCGGTTTTCTTCCTGGTCTTTTTCATCCTTGCAATTTTTTTACTAAAGATTCTATTTCGTTGTTTATGTCACCAAGATAACAAATTCCATTTAGCTCTCCAGTTTCCGTGGACTAAACAAGGTCATCTTTCACCTTGATTTCATCAAAAATTAAAAGGACATTTTTTTTGGTAATCCTGTAATTTGTCAAAGTTAACTTCATTGAGGCATTTGACCATTTCCACATTTATTCCACTTTTGGCTTTGGTAGAATGAGTAAAATCCTGAAGTGTATTCTGGTGAGGTAGATGCTGGAATCCTGAAGAACATAACATTTCAATAATAAGTGTTGGTTTCCTGTTTACTGACACCACGCATCTATGCTGACATTGTAACCAAATATATGTGGTTCTTCAACTATTTCAATTGTTCAGGAATATATGTTTAATTTGAATATTTTGATTATAAATTTTGTCAAATGTCACACGTTAACAAAATTGCATACAATCTTTTCAAGTAACTGTAAAATATCTGTCATTTTTCAAAATATTGCGCCTCTCTCGATAAAATGTTCGAGACTTTAACTCACTACAGAAATTTTCGACCACTTTTGACCCCTTATTGACAGATATCAATGTTTTCGTCATCCCAAAACAAATCCGATGTCCTAATCTGATCTACTGGAGACGACCGGAGGGTATATTAAACTCAGTTTAAAGTCATCTACCTGTATTTTCCATATTATACATCCATTGAAGTAAATCTGTCATAAAATCGTCAAATGTTGGTCGATTTTCTCCATTTTTTCAGTTTTAATCATCTTAAATTGCACAGTTGGACACTGAAGGTGTACTTTCGGTGTAGGGAAGGTAAATCCTCCTACTAACACAGGTACCAAAACGTGAATTGTGGCCGTTCTCGATAAACTGATAAGGACAATTGATTAGTGCAGATTTTGTCGGTAACGCTCATGGTACACAAAGGCGATAAAAACAGCAGGAACATCCTTTCATTATCAAAGGCATACAACAGGGGGTTGGCTTTAGTTATCTTTGGTTGTAGATCTATGTCATTATACATCTATGGTCTATCAGAAGTCCATTATTAGTAGAAGTCTGCAACTCGTTCAATATGTATTGTGACGGCGTTGTCCCCAGATTAGGCCGTTATCACTAAAATCGTCTGCGGGGGGTTCCTCCCAATCTCGTTCGTATAGTATGGAATGATGGGTAAAAGTGTTATCACAAAAACAAGTACTTGTTAATTAATCACAGTCGATTAATCATTTAAGTTCGAAAATGAGAAAATGAGAAATGTCAACACTGTTCAACCCATCCAGGGTAGAATTCTGTCCAAAATAGGAAAACATAATTGAATGGAAAGTTTATCGCCGAAAATAATGCAAAAAGATTTCGTATTATTATCATAATTTAAAGAAATTTGTAGCAAGATCGATATGGAAATTTCAAAATGAAACATAAAACTTTTTTTTTCCTCCCAAAAGTTTATACGATAAATTTATTGACTGAATAATGTTGTGAATGTATGTGGATTTTCGAGAAAATAATAGTAGAAGAAACGGTCATCGAAAAGAATCCTGAATAATGAAATTGAAATTACACAGCAATGCCACACATATATATTACCATGTGCTGATATTATAATTCGCATTATTCACGCGAAAGCGTTTACAGAACTTGATTTTCTTGTTTAATATGCGGCACGAAAAAATATTTCAATATTTGTCGAGACAATCTCTGCGACCCTATTATTTTATACCATAGACTTATTATACTAAGTACATTGTAGATAGCTAGGATCCGTTCATAATGCATTTTATTGCATTATTATAAACTACAGTTATTTTAACAACCTCACCAAAAGTAATTCCGAGATATTTAGCACACCAACTATAGTTTTAATGTCGGTATATCGAGGCCGTATCTTGATAAGCAAAAAAGTTCACAAAATGAAAAAAAAAAAAATAAATAAATAAACAATGCAATCTTATTCATGTTTGAACATGTATACATTACTTTCTGCAATTCGGTCTACTTTCTCTAATAACTAATAACTAAATACCGAAGTTACTGTGAATTTTAATTCTGCATATGCGCATTTCGACAACTTATGTCTCTTCAGTGCAGATAAAATCTAAATGTTGGAAGACCATAAACTCAAATGTGTTTAAAAACTGATAGAGAACAAATAACCAATATGATCTAAATGAAAAGCCTAAATAGTACAAAAACTTGCTATATTGGAAAGTTGTTTTTTTTCATTATTACTATATTTTCTATTATTTTAATTTCTGATATAACCGTTTATATAGTTGTATGCATATAAGTATCTATTTTGTAGTTTGATATAGAAACATATCTGTCATTAATCTGTTATCAATTATCACATTTATCTGAAAACTGACGGGGTAGAACCCGACACGCTGCGAATATAAATTGTCCCTGTGGATTTTGCATATATAAACTGTACCCATCATGCAACATTTATTTTCTGGCCATGAATTTTTAGTTACTATTTTTACGAAATCTCGTTTGCATCACAGCAGTAGTCTGGGGACAACGCCGTCTTATGATGTATTGCGAGTTGCTGACTTCTACTAATAATGGACTTCTGGGTCTATCTATTTAGAAAATCACATCTGTTCGTTAAATACTTTCCTCTGTGTAATATTCGAGGGTTATAAACACTTCATTAGAATGGTATCTAAGATAAAGTTTCACCTACACGAGCGCCCGGATAGATACAACGAGCTGATACGTCACATCGGATCTGAGAATATAATTTCAAAAATCCATATTCCACTGTCAAAAGGTCATCCTTTAACATATTAACGATATACAAGTGATAAGCTAATTAGAGATGGATATACAAGTGATAAGCTAATTAGAGATGATCAGAAATAAAGCATGCACAGTTAAACCCCAGTAGGGCAAATCAGATCAGTTTCCTTTCTAGTAGTAATTACTTAATAAATCAACTGTCTTTGATGTCTCACAAACATGTTTATTTGTACATGATCACCAGCTGTGTAAAGTGTTGGGGTTTTCATAAAACAACAGCAGTAGAATACCGAAGGAACAAAGGGGTGACATTCACAAAAATCGAAGTCCAAAGACAGGGCAAAAACGAGAACACAGAAAACAATGACGTTAGACACAAAAACAATGACGCCAGACAGACACAAAGCACAGAACCAGAAACCACAACATTCAGAACAAAGGCACTCACAGTGTGAACTCCAGTGAAACTGAGAGTGACATCAGGTGCACCGGAAGGGTAAGCATGTCCTGCTCTGTTAACAGCACCCGTCACACTGTGAGTGATTCAATCCGGGAAAATGTCAAAGTCGGTAGTCAAATCCGGGAAGACGTGAATCTAGCTGAAAATGTCCACTTTCATTTGGGATACTGACACGTCATATCTTTCAAAGATGCTATGGTGACGGCCATAGAATTTCTTGAGGGATGAAATTAACAAAGGTTGAACAAATCCCTGACTACGCAGCTTTTGGGACAGTGTTTTTGCTCTGTTCAAAAAATCACTGTACAAACTACAAGCTCGACAGTAACGAATCAACTGTGAAATGTACACTCCATAGGCTGGAGAGGTAGGTATATTACATATAATTAGTTATGTAGACATTATTGTCCTTCATTATAGCTGATTTATATTTTCATTTTCCCTGTCTCATCAAATTGAAAAAAAAGCTACCTAATCCAGCAGTATGTCCTATCAGTTTGTATATTGAATCCCCCCTCCATGAGATCAAAAACTCACCGGTTATTGTTACATAGGGAATAATACATGGCAAAATCAATATCACATGCCGTATCATCCCGAGTTACCAATATCAGCACGAGGGCCTCTGGTCGAGGATTTTGTCATGTATTATACAGTTTATCATATATTTAAACAGAGGACAACTAATCCGAAAAATACTGTCAAAAAGTGAAATCGTAAGGGAAAATACATGCATTTTTGAAGTGGAAAATTTCAAAATGGGCGGAAAGGACTAGAAGTTTTGGACTAAATCTGACATGTAAAGGAAAAAAGTTTGCTAGATTTTTTTAACTGACCCTCACAAAACATTTTCACCCAAAACAAATCTTTGTTATCCCCCCCCCNCCCCAAAAAAAAATGCCCCCAAAAAATTTAACCCCCGATAATTTTTTTAATAAAAGAAAGTAAAATTGAAAAAAAAAAAATTCGAAAAAGGGTATGTGATAAAGGGTAGGCCATGCGATAAAGGGTAAGCCATGCGATAAAGAGTATGCGATAAAGGGTATGCGATAAAGGGTATGACGTCATAGTGTGAATACAGAATGAACGTCATGCACTGTATCACATATTCGAAAGGGCTGTATTTATTACTAAATATATGATAAATGTTGTTTTATTAAGATTATAATTACTCTCTTTGTTGACAATATTATCCCTTTCATCATTTTAATGAATTTTGTTGTATGTGATAAATACAAAACACGGAACTCAAGACATTATAATTCATTCATGTATGGAAGGTCATAGATCATAGTTTAATACATGTCACCAATGAAAGATTGGCTACCAAATCAGATAGATTAGGTTATAAATTATTTTTAGATTAGTACACATGTATTCATTGATCCTACATCCAATTTATTTACTCATAGATATATGATCCTACATTAAATATGTCTAATAGATGAACTATATTGCAGATGAATTTCATGTGTAGCGTAAGAAATGTACAATGAGGTTTTGACTACTAAGTAAATTTTGAGCTGCCCTCGTTAATTGACAAAAATGCGAGAAATTTAATTTGTTGTGTCATTAATGGGTTATATAAGACATAAATCTGATCTGATCCAGTACAGTTGTCATAGAATATAACAACATTACAATAAAACCTTCAACAACAAAGCAGGGCAAGGCATTTCAGAATTTTAAAAATTCCAATTGAAACAAATTTTTTTGAAAAATCTCAAAACATGCAGTATGTTCTTTTTGAAAAAAAAAAACCAAAAACGTGCAGCAAACTACTATAAGGATGACAGAATTTAATAGTCTTTTTAGAATATTTATGGTTTATTCACACTTTATTGACAAAAAGACATTTCTATAAACTTACATCAGGCCAAACATGTCTGACTTCTACAGACACAATATCCTCCATGTTTTTGTTGCCATACCATTTCTCCCGACTTCTAAATATCACACCACAGTTAGGGCACTCTAATACCTCTCTGAAAAATATAACATTTCATTCATTTTTCTGTGTATCTTCCCTCTTCTTTTTGTGAGAGAAACAGTTATTTCTCATTTTCTAGACACAACAGTTCCTATTTTTAGCTGTGTTAGATTTCTCTCACTCAGGCATACATTCTAGATTTTATGATGAGGGGTGTTTGAGAAATCTATGTTGAAATGTGTTTAAACTCGAACAAATGGACAACAATAAGGGTTCGAGGTATCTATGGTGTGTAATTTGTACAAACAAATGGACAACAATAAGGGTTCGAGGTATCTATGGTGTATAATTTGCACAAACAAATGGACAACAATAAGGGTTTGAGGTATCTATGGTGTATATTTTGCACAAACAAATGGACAACATTAAGGGTTTGAGGTATCTATGGCATATAATTTGCAGTTCCATTTATAGAAGTTCAACTGTAAATAATATCATTGAATGAAAGTAGTATATAATCACTTCATAAATAAACAAGTAACTTATAGAAGATATCCAGCTGCTGGATCACAAAAAATCATATTGTATCAACACTTCTGCAAACCTGTTTTATTAAAATAGCACAAAATCCACCAAATGAAACAAATGTTGATACAGCCAATTCAGTAGTCTTTTGGTTGATTATTAGTTCAACTTTCAATGAAAATCACTGACTCTGGTGAAACAAACATGATAATAGCATGAATTAATGAAAAAACTTTCAAACTGGCATTAAATGTTAAAATTAAGACATTATCTGTCATAACCAGAGGCTCCCAGGAGCCTGTATCGCTCACCTGGCTTTCAGTTGCCACAATCAAGCTAACATTGTAAGTTATACAGTTGATCTTCAGTCTCTCAAACTTTGGTAGCTCGTCCAAAAATTACACATCTTGAACTGTATTTAAAGTCTGATAATGTTTTCCTATATTTCTTTGTTGGGCTTTTTTGACAAAAAACATTCTTGCTAAGGACCACCTTCAACACCAGTTTTGAAGTCCAGACATCATTTTGTAAATGGCGGTCAATGAACAATTTTCAACATCGGTTTTGAAGTCGCAACATCAATATCTATTTGGAAACCAAATTTCATTGAAATCGGACAATGTTGAATTTTCCCGCCTTTTTTGGTGGCCATTTTGAAAATGGCCGTCAGCAATCAATTTTCAAGATCAGTTTTGAAGTTGTGACATCAATACCTATTTGGAAACCAAATTTCATTGAAATCGAACAAAGTTGAATTTTCCCGCCTGTATTGCTCACCTGGCTTTCAGATGCCACAATCATGGTAACATTGTAAGTTATACAGTTGATCTTCAGTCTCAAACTTAAGTACCTCGAACACCACCAATATCTTGAACAGTATTTAAAGTCTGATCATGTTTTACTACATTTCTATGTTGGGCTTTTTTGACAAAAAACGTTCTTGCTAAGGACCACTTTTGACACCAGTTTTGAAATCGAGACGTCATTTTGTAAATGGCGGCCATCTAACATTGAAGATGCAACATCAATATCTATTTGGACAAAAAAAAATTCATTGAAATAGGACAATGCTGAAATTTCTGGCCTGTTTTGGTGGCCATTTTGAAAATGGCAGTCAACAAATAATTTTCAACATTAGTTTTAAAGTTGCGACATCAATACCTATTTAGAAACCAAATTTCATTGAAATCAAGACAATATTGAATTTTCCAGCCTTTTTTAGCGGCCATTTTGAAAATGGCGGTCAAGGAACAATTCTTAACATCAGTTTTGAAGTCGCAACATCAATACCTATTTGGAAACCAAATTTTATTGAAATCGGACAATGTTGAATTTTCCTGCCTTTTTTTGGCGGCCATTTTGAAAATGGCAATCCACGAACAATTTTTAACATCAGTTTTGAAGATGCAACATCAAAACCTATTTGGAAACCAAATTTCATTTAAATCAGACAATGTTGAATTTTCCCGCCTTTTGTGGCGGCCATTTTAAAATGGCGGTCAACGAACAATTTTCAACACAGGTTTTGAAGTCGCAATATCAATATCTATTTGGAAACCAAATTTCATTGAAATTGGACAATGTTGACTTTTCACGCCTTTTTTGGCGGCCATTTTGAAAATGGCAGTCAACCAACAATTTTTAACATCAGTTTTGAAGATGCAACATCAAAACCTATTTGGAAACCAAATTTCATTGAAATCGGACAATGTTGAATTTTCCCGCCTTTTGTGGCAGCCATTTTAAAATGGCGGTCAACGAACAATTTTCAACACAGGTTTTGGAATCGCAATATCGATATCTATTTGGAAACCAAATTTCATTGAGGATTTCATTGAAATCGGACAATGTTGAATTTTCCCGCCTATTTTGACGGCCATTTTGAAAATGGCAGTCCACGAACAATTTTTTAACATCAGTTTTGAAGATGCAACATCAAAACCTATTTGGAAACCAAATTTCATTAAAATCGGACAATGTTGAATTTTCCCGCCTTTTTTGGCGGCCATTTTGAAAATGGCGGTCAACCAACAATTTTTAACATCAGTTTTGAAGATGCAACATCAAAACCTATTTGGAAACCAAATTTCATCAAAATCCGTTAATGTTGAATTTTCCCGCCTTTTGTGGCGGCCATTTTAAAATGGCGGTCAACGAACAATATCAACACAGGTTTATGAAATCGCAATATCGATATCTATTTGGAAACCAAATTTCATTGAAATCGGACAATGTTGAATTTTCCTGCCTTTTTTGGCAGCCATTTGAAAATCACCATGGCATAGCCATGCAGATCAGCTGTAAAGTTATACAGGCATTGATGCTTAGATGCAACTTCAATATCAACTGCCAAGGATGTTTGCATTGTGGGCATATATAATCCATAACTTCATGAAACAATATAGTTATATACAATTAATATTAAATTGTGAAATAAGTAAAGTTTATGAAAGTATTTTTGCAAAAAAAATGTAAAAATTTGTACAAAACACTTTTTTGCTCTTGATTATGTAACAAATAATTTTTTCTAATAAAGTGATAGCAGGGAATTTCTCTAAAATTTAAAAGAGAAAAGTAAACCAAAGAAGATTTGAAAGCAGAATTTAAAGGGAAACAACCCATAACCATATGGCATTGAATTTTTGTTTTTTGGTGAAAAAAGTCAATAACTACAACACAGGCAGTTGGATTTTCTTCAAAATTTCAGAGTATGTAGATCTTGATATGCTGTACATTTTTCAAATTTACACTTCACCTCTATCTGTTACAGTTTTTGAAATCAAAAATAAAAAATGCATAAATTTTGAAAATTTTACGGAAAAAGGGCTATAACTCTAAGAAGGTTTTTCCGATTTTCTTCAAAAATGCAGGGCAGATAGATCTCATCATTCTGAACATTCTACCCCGTGTCAGATTTTTGATATCTGCAACGGTTTTAAGTTATAAGCTAAAAACAGCAATTTACCCCTATGTTCTATTTTTAGTAACAGCAGCCATATTGTTTGGTGTACAGACATAAAAATCACAAACTTGAAAGTGCATACCCTGGTGATGATTCAGGCCAAGTTTGGTAAGTATTGGCCCAGTAGTTTCAGAGGAGAAGATTTTTGAATAAAAGTTAACGGACGGACGACGGACGCTGGACGCCGGATGACGGACGACGAGTGATGGCAAAAGCTCACATAGCCTTGGCCAGGTGAGCTACAAAGGGTAATAACTCCAACAAGGGTTTTTGGATTTTCTTCAAAATTTCAAGGTTGGCAGATCTTGATATGCTTAACCTTTTTGCAATATACACTTGACCTCTACACTTTAAAAAATGCACAAATTTTGAAAATTTTACGAAATAAGGGCAATAACTCCACGACGGGTTTCAGGTTTTCTTCAAAATTGCAGGGCAGGTAGATCTTGCTATGCTGATAACTTTTACTGCATGTTAGATTTTTGATATCTGTAATGGTTTTCAAGTTATTGGCCAAAAACTGCAATTTACCCCTATGTTCTATTTTTAGCAATGGTGGCCATGTTGTTTGACCTACCGCCTAATCGAACACAATTTTGAGAAGCCATACTCTGGTGATGATTCAGGCCAAGTTTGGTTACATTTGGCCCAGTGGTTTCAGAGGAGAAGATTTTTGAAATTGTTGACAGACAGACAGACAGACGGACTACAGATGTATAGTGATGGCAAAAGTTCACATGGCCTTTTAGGCCAGGTGGGCTAAAAACGGATAAAATGATACAAAATCACGATGTTAACATGTTCAGCAGTTGTGTTGTCCCGATTAACGATTATATATGAAAATCGATCGATAATACCCCAAATTTTGATGATAGATTACAAAAATATCAGTTTTCAGATGTGTTTAAAAATTTCCTTTGAATTTTATATTTTAATGGATATTTTGTAAAGTAGATCAGCATAAAAGCTCATTTTTATCTATGTAAAATCATTACAAAATGCAAATTTTCCCATTCTAAACACTCAATTATATTTTGTGATGGGCAACAGAGAACTTCTGTCAAGTGGGCGTTTCAATTATTAATCGAGGTAACAAGACATTCCGGCATTACAAAATCTGTCCCTGCCTATCCATTCCTGTACTTTCTGGCCCTGTCTTTAAGTTGATCCGGCGTTACGATAATTTATGTATTACTGTTGTTATCCGCGAAATATATTTATAAGAAATTGAACTTGTTTTTGCCAAAAGAAAAAATTCAACTTCATATGTCAATTTTATACCTTGGAAGATGGAAAGCATACTCATGTCCTGAAGTTTTTAGGGTTATATTTAACATGTTAGTGTATTGTGAATTTGGTGTTTTATTTCTGGTGTTCTCATATTTGCAGTGAATCTGGACTCTTGATTCAATTTAATCCACTTTTGTTCTTACGGCATTCTCAGTCTTCAATTGTTTCCTAAATATAGATATTTCTAACATTTCAAATAAAAATAAACTTGGTACTCTGTAAGCTTTCGTAAATGGTTAAAACTCCTTTGTTCCTATATACTGCAGCAATTTTTTATGACAAATTTCCATTTAACTGCGTCAATAAAAAGTCTGAACAATAAATAATACGGCTTTCTATCTCCGATAACATGACCAAACTGAACAAAACAATGATATAGTATCAATTAATAATGCAGGGACAGATAGACCAAGGCAGGATTGTCATAAGGACGGACTGGCATAAGGCCGGACTGTTGTAAGGCCAATGATCTTGAAATCATTAATCGATGCCTAGTCCGTTAACTGTAACCAATGAGCTATTATGAATTTCTATCCGATTCCTATCACGGGTGATACTAAACAGAGTTGAATAAAGTCGATTAAAGTCTACTACAGTCAACTTATGAAACCAGAGGCTCATAGGAGCCTGTATCGCTCACCTGGCTTTCAGTTGCCACAATCAAGGTAACATTGTAAGTTATAGAGTTGATCTTCAGTTTCTCAAACTTTCGTAGCTCGAACACCTCCAATATCTTGAACTGATTTTAAAGTCTGATCATGTTAGTAGTTGATATGGCAAAAAGCCGTAGGTTTTCAAAAAACGTTTTTTGAAAACCTANATCAAAATATCTGCAAACAGGACATGGTCTTAAGACAAACTTAATGGCTTACATGATATAACTCATCAATTCTAAGATTAGGATCAAATTTCACATTCATTTCCAGAGACACACAAGCCAGAAAATTATTGACAGATATTTGGGTCATAGTAAGATTTCAAAGTATCGACAAAAAGGAAGTGATTGATCAACAAACCTGAAAATTATTTAAAAGATATTACTCATAACCTGAATGCTTCAGAACATATATGTATTTCAAACTACAAAAATACCGAAGTTGCATAATCAACAGACAATTTAGTTTTTTAAGTCATTCCCACACATAAAGCCGGCAAATCTATGTATTGACAAAATGAAAACCATACTACAACAGCATCTTGATGTAGGCCATAATAAGATAAACCTAATTGATGATACATTTGTTTCAATACAATACAACAAAATAAAATGTAAAATAAAACTATTTGGAATGGTAAAAGACACTACAAAAATGTGTCTTCAGTGGTTCAAATGAATATAAAAATTAATGTAAATAAAAAAGGTTTTGAAATAGTTTAAGTTACCACAGCTCATCCTGCCAATCAACATTAAATACTGTATAAAGTTTTCCAACATTTCTGCCACTGGAGCTGTTGCCCTATTAAATATGTAAATTTAAAGAAGTTTAACTGTCAGTTGTTAGTTTCAATGTGATAAGATTTTAGAGCCTTTGTTTCCATGTCAAAGCTCAGTAGCAAATATAATTTTAAGAACTTATTGTACAATTTTGTCTTTGTGCAAAACAAATAACAATATTTGAATGGATAAAACCCTAAAGATATCCAACAAAATTCTGCATAGACATAAGAGACAAGCATACTCCCTTATTCAAAATCACTAAGGCATGAAGTGTACACACGGATGACCTAGTTAAGAAGATGATATTATTATCATACAGATAATGTCTCCTTACAAACAATATTGCACAAATAAAAAACATGAAAAATGGGGAGTACACAGAAAAATGTTTTGGGAGCATTATTTAATTATGTAAATGAAATGTGAACAGTTGATTCTTAAAGAAAAATGTAGGCACATGTTTAAACTGACAACCCTTTCATGAATTTGTTGCTACAATATAAAAAAAAACTCTCATCCGGCAAAAAAGGAAACCATAGCATATAAATCTGATTATATAATATCTACCAATGTAAACTGAAAAATACCTTTAAAAGAAAGCTTAATATTTTTACAAATTCCGTAAAAATTATGTGATAAAAATAACTACGTCAAAAGTATGAAAGATTCTGTACAAAATGATGGGACTTAACTTAACTAGAATGTGCGTCATAGTTTTAACATACAGTCCTACACCCTTCCAGCTAAAACAAAGGAATATTGAAATAAAAATTGCCTGCCTTTGATTTGCCCTGAATCTACACCCTTCCCACTAAAAACAAAGGGAATGGAATAGAAATTGGCTGCTATTGATTTGCCCTGAATTGATATGTCAACACAATATGTAGTTGCACAGACATCATATAAATTTAATAACAAAAGTAACCCATTATGAAACCCTATCCTTTTTCAATAAAGTGAAAAATATTTTGAAGAATGATTAGTAAAAAGAAACTGCAATCAATAAAACCAGAGATGACTGCAGCAAGACCTCAAAAGTATACCCTCTGCAACACCGTTTCCTAAAAATTCAGGAAAAGTCAAATTATCCCATTTGTTGTGTCAGACAAAAGTTTTATTCCTTAATGCACATCTCCATACAGTGTCCTTCCTTTGTATAAAGTTTTATAAAAATCCTATAAGTAGTTTCAGAATATTTGTGCTTTCGAGGTAATCAGTGCAGAAGTAATTGATGAAAAAGTCAAAGTCGAATTATCTCCCCTTCATGGAAATGGACATTAACTATATCTCCATATAAAGTTCTTCCTTGGTTTTAAGTTTCTGCAAAATACTTTGAGTGGTTTCAGAGTTGTGCTTAAAAGAAGTGTGGATAGAAGGATGGACAGACAGGGTGATTCCTAGATACCCCAAAACATTTATCTGCCTAGGGTATACCTAGTTACTCAAACAAAATCCTATCAGTAGAGTTGAAGCAGATATTAACTCTGAAAACCAGTAACTTGAAAGAATATCCTATCCATGGATATGCTAAAACTTGAAACTTAATGTAGTACCTCAAACCAGAACAAGAGCTGTCACCAAATGGCAGCCAGTTATACCCCTGCTCATTAAACCCTGAATCAGTATGGTAAGTGCAAAATTAAGTGTGTGTGGACACAATACAGGTGTGGACACAATACAAGTGTGGACACAGTACAAGTGTGGACACAATACAAGCATTAACAAAGTTGCAGAGAAAAATGAGATGCAAATAATTTGAGAAGGATGCAGGGCATAAAGATGGAAATGGGGTTAGTCAGTAAACAGCAAGTAGTATTTTGATATGGCTGAAAAGGGAAGGAAACAGTATAATACCCCATATACTGAAGCTCCATGCTATATATCATGTTGATGTGATATGCGGTTGCTGAGAAAAGTATGACAAAAAAGTCACATTTTAAAAATTTAGGTAAAAAAAGGACCAAGTCAGTAAACAGGAAGTAGCGCAGCAATTAAGCCAAAAGGGGGAGACACAATAAACAATACTGAGGCTGCATGCAAAATATTAAGTAGCTGTCATGTGCATCAAAAAAGTGACAAAATGAAAGTTAAAAGGCACAGTTGGTTAACAGGAATAGGTAATTCAAAATGGCCAAAAAGGGGAGGTGCAGTATAGGACCCCATACTGATGCACCATACCAAATATCAAGTGGCTGTCATATGTACTTGATGAGGAAAATGTGACGAAAAAATCACAATTTTGAAAATGAAAGTTAAAAAGACACAAAGTTGGTAAACAGGAAGTGGTGATTCAATTCAGCCGAAAAGGGGAGGAGCAGTATAGGACCCATACCAATGCACCATACCAAATATCAAGTGGCTGTCATGTGTAGTTGTCGAGAAAAATGTGACGAAAAAGTCACAATTTTGAAAATGAAAGTTAAAAAGGCACAAAGTGGGTAAACAGGAAGTGGTGATGCGATATGACGAAAATGGGAGACACAGTACAAGACCCGATACTGAAGCACCATACCAAATCAAGTGGTTGTCATGTGTGGTTGCTGAGAAAAATGCAACAAAAATATGTGTGACAGACGGACGGACGGATGGACGGACGGATGGACGGACGAACAGAGGAAAAACAGTACAATAAGAACTATAGGTTACATAACCCAAACACCAAAAAAGCAGCTAAAATGTACTCCACAATTTTGTTACATGGCAACAAAACATTCTGAAGGTAAAGTATGTGTTATTTGCTTCACTTTAAATTGACAAAATATTGAAATATTTGAGGTTTGTCAGACTTATCACAGCTAATGTCTTAATACACTACAATTATATGACTAGAAATTGTTTCATATCTCTGAAAACAAGTGGAACAAAAAAGTTCTGCTTATCAAAAGCTGTCAGAAAATAAATATTCACATAATGAGAAATATCAAGTTCAAATTTGGACTGAGAATTATTGATTAAAAACTAGAGACCTGGTGAGTAATAAACAGACATAAATTCCCATAAAAATCCCTTGTCCCAATATGAATGTAATACAAAATGATAAGGAAACCTAATTTAAATATCATTCTTTCAAAACTACAAATATCTTCTTTCATTATGATACTTCATATCATCCTTCACTCCATCATACATGTATATACATCCTGTACATCTTTCAAGGAATATTCTAAAAGTAATTTGTCAAACTGTATCTTTTTTCTTAAAACATTTCTGACAGACTCTGACAGGATAATCCCAACCCCTGATTGGCACTGGTCGTTTATCTGGTGAACAGACATCACAGACACCTTCTCCACATGCCCTACAGTGGTGTATTCTTAACTTTGGTCCAAAAAGGCTATCACAAACACAACATTTTGTAATCTGATCATCAGGTGTCCAATAAGTAGGTCGGGCTGAGTCCTTCAATATACCTGCAATACATATACATATATATCCTTAATTATCATTAAAATTTGTATTTTGTTTTTATTTTTTGTTTTTGTTTTGTTTTTGTTTTATTGTTGTTGTAAGATTGATGACTTTATACAGAATCTATTATTTCTTTGTCCATTTTATTGATACCACCATAACAGTTCAAAGCCTGACTCAGGTGATATATCACTGAAGTTAGGATTAAGCAACAATCAATCAATCAGTAACTATATCTTTAATTAAAAACTTATTTATGTTGATAATTACTATTTACCAATTCCTGTTTAGCATTCATCATTGTGTTGTTTTTAATTTGCTAATACTGGAACTCTGCCAATTGTTGACTCTATCTTGTTCAAATTCCTTAGACATTTCATACATCTTCGAAATCAAATTTTAATCATTCCAAGAAATAGAGCATGGAACAAGTTTATAACTTTTTTGTGATCAAGATGGATTATTGTGACAAAGTAAAACAGCAAAAATCATCATCAATTCTCTCAACTTTGATAAAAATACTAACTTACATGTACTATACAACTTATTGTATGAAAATAGGGCTTGCTTTCAGTTTGTTCTTCATGTGATGACAATGAGAACACCTACCAACAGGGTATGTAACTGATCATGTGATGACAATGAGGACACCTACCAACAGGGTATGTAACTGTAAATTCTTCTGCAGTAAATGCTGAGGATCATAGGAAGACAATGAGGACACCTACCAACAGGGTATGTAACTGTTGATCCTACTGCAGTAAATGCTGAGGATCATGGGAAGACAATGAGAACACCTACCAACAGGGTATGTAACTGTTGATCCT